>CM050856.1:2315000-2395763 GCA_027580175.1 Siniperca scherzeri | reverse complement strand
ACACCATAACTGTCTGTGAATGAAACTTCAATTAAGTGAACAAAATGCAGAACATCAAAGAAAGGAAAGAAAGAAAGAAATTTAAGAAATACATTTATTTGTTAAGAAATTGTGCAACGGACTTGTGCAAAACATGACTCAAATTCATTTGCATAAGGAAGAAAATTACAAAAGAAATGACGTAATCAAAACAGTTACGCAATCAGTTAATGTTATTGCGCAGACCTGCATCAGAATCAGAAATACTTTATTGATCCCCGAAGGGAAACTCTTTGTTACAGTAGCTCGTCTTTACGTCAGTGCACACAGGAGAAAGCACTAGCAAAAATATGATACAATACACTATAAAAACAGGTCAGAAATAAATTAAGTATCATGTCGGTATAAGTATAAGATAAACTAAGTGTCGAGTACCAAGTGGGTTTACTGGTTGATGGTGAAGTACAGTATAAAATAAATGTAACTAATTATGTAATAAATATTAATAAGCGGAGGTGCATGTACTGTCAATGAGTAATTGAGGTATATAGTATCAGTAGCAATAAATAAGAAAAACCTAACAAGGAAAACTAATATTGCACGGAAGTAATATTCAGAATATTGCACAATTATTATTAATTATGGCGGAGATGTAATGATCAGTGTCCAGTTTAGTGACTTCGGGTCAAACAGACTGACACTTAGAGGAGGAGTTAAAGAGTCTGATGGCCACAGGCAGGAATGACTTCCTGTGGCGCTCTGTGGTGCATTGTGGGGGATGAGTCTTCCGCTGAAGGTGCTCCTTTGTTTGACCAGCACGTCATGGAGCGGGTGGGAGACACTGTCCAAGATGGCGTGTAGTTTGGCCAGCATCCTCCTCTCTGACACCACCGCCAGAGAGTCCAGCTCCACCCCACAATGCACCACAGAGCGCCACAGGAAGTCATTCCTGCCTGTGGCCATCAGACTCTTTAACTCCTCCCTCTAAGTGTCAGTCTGTATGACCCTAGGTCACTAAACTGGACATTGATCATTAACATCTCTGCAATACTTGACATAATTGTGCAATATTCTGTGTACTACTCCCGTGCAATATTAGTTTTCCCATGTTAGTTTTTTATTGTTATTGATATTATATACCTCTATTACTCTCGACAGTACATGCACCGCTGCTTATTACTTATTACTTATTTTTGTTACATTGTATTATTATACTGCAACTAGTAAACCCACTTGGTGCTCGACACTTAGTTTGTCTTATACTTATACCCACCTGATACTTAATTTATTTTCTGACCTGTTTTATAGTGTTTTATAGTGCATCATGTTGTTTGTTTGTACTTTCTCCTGTGTGCGCTGACGTAAAGACGAGCTGCTGTAACAAAGAGTTTCCCTACAGGGGATCAATAAAGTATTTCTGATTCTGATTCTGATATATAGATCTATCTATATAGATCTATCTATATAGATCTATAGATAGATCGATAGATAGATAGATAGTGGAGTATTTTCACAGTGTGGTATTAGTGCTTTTACATAAGTAAAGAATCTGAATACTTCTTCCACCTCTAGTGATGGGAATTACGGCTCTTTGAAGGGAGCCGGCTCTTTCGGCTCCCAAACGGCTCTTCATTTGGAGGAGGAGAAGGAAGGGGGAGGGAGCCGGTTCCCATCGTTCACCTAAAAGAGCCGACTCATAGAACCGACTCATCACTAGCGTGCTAGCTGCATGATGCGGGGAGCAGCAGCAGGAGGAGAGAGGCGTTTGGCAGGCTAGTTTTCCTCCTCATATGGCAACAGTGTCGGTGAAATGTCCGTCTGTGTGGCTGCTGCTGTGGCTCTGCGTCCGGCTGTCCGAGACCAAAAACACCCGGTAAGACCGCCGGTGTTCCTGTTTTAGCTAGCCGCTAATGCTAGCTGTTAGCATGCTAGCTGTTAGCCGAGCCTAAAGAATGAGAGAAGTCTGCCCAAACTTGTTGCTTTTTTTTTTCTTGTAAATGACAGTTGAGTTAGCTGGCTTTTGTTGTTGTTGTTGGTAAAATGTAGTTAACCTAATGACAGTGCTCTCCTGCCAACACAATAAGTACACGCATTCATGCTAACCTAAGTTGCCAGCTGTTGAGCAACCAGTGTTTAAACTCTTATCACAGCTGTTGAGTTCAAAGCTCACAAATTTAACTGACTGACCTCAAACACAATAAAACCTTTAGTCCCTTCTTTTGACTAAACATAAAAATGCCTTATTTAAAAAAAATAATAATAATAATATATAACAGCTGTGGCTAGTTTTGTTATCTGTCACATTGATGATAACATTCAGTGCATTTATGTTTTTACTGTGTGGAAATGATCATAACTGCAGACCAAACTTTTTTTTTTTTTTTTTTTTAGTCACAAGATGAGTTTTGGTTTCTTCAAGGAAACTTGACAGTTTCTGTGAAAATGTTGGCGCAGTTGGACACTTTGGCCACAACGTGACGCTGTTCACACATCCGCATTTACTCTACACTAACATCATAAATATTACATTATTATTATTATTATTACACTTGCATGAATTAAACAGGGGTGCACGGTGGCAGAGCGGCTAGAGCTCCTGCCTCCCAATAAGGAGATCGTGGGTTCGTGGGATCGATTCCCGGACCAGACCAACATCACACAATCTCTCTGGGTGGAGTCAGCATGTCCTCCCCGTGTTACCGTGGGTTCTCTCCGGGTTCTCCGGCTTCCTCCCACCGTCCAAAGACATGCATGTGTAGGTTAATTGATAACTCTAAATTGCCCGTATTGAATGAATGTGTGAGTGAATGGTTGTCTGTCCTTGTCTGTGTCTGTGTTCGCCCTGCGACGAGTTGGCCACTGTCCAGGGTGTGCCCTGCCTAAGGCCCAAAGTCACTGGGATAGGCTCCAGTCACCCGCGACCCCCTAACGGGGACCAAGCGGTAGATAATGGATGGATGGATGAATTAAACATTTATATTTAGCCAGTGGAGCAGAGGCACTACTTCAGACATCAAATGCCATGTATTTAATGAGTGTGGGCTTTATCATCTGCTAATTAAATTGATCACAAGAGGAGATATTGCAGTGTTCCCATATGTTTGTATGCTTTTTTTTTAAATTTTTTTAACCATTTTTATTGTAATATGGACAACACACCATAACTGTCTGTGAATGAAACTTCAATTAAGTGAACAAAATGCAGAACATCAAAGAAAGGAAAGAAAGAAAGAAATTTAAGAAATACATTTATTTGTTAAGAAATTGTGCAACGGACTTGTGCAAAACATGACTCAAATTCATTTGCATAAGGAAGAAAATTACAAAAGAAATGACGCAATCAAAACAGTTACGCAATCAGTTAATGTTATTGCGCAGACCTGCATCAGAATCAGAATCAGAATCAGAAATACTTTATTGATCCCCGTAGGGAAACTCTTTGTTACAGTAGCTCGTCTTTACGTCAGTGCACACAGGAGAAAGTACAAGAAAACGATATGATACACTATAAAACACTATAAACAGGTCAGAAATAAATTAAGTATCATGTCGGTATAAGTATAAGATAAACTAAGTGTCGAGTACCAAGTGGGTTTACTGGTTGATGGTGAAGTACAGTATAAAATAAATGTAACTAATTATGTAATAAATATTAATAAGCGGAGGTGCATGTACTGTCAATGAGTAATTGAGGTATATAGTATCAGTAGCAATAAATAAGAAAAACCTAACAAGGGAAAACTAATATTGCACGGAAGTAATATTCAGAATATTGCACAATTATTATTAATTATGGCGGAGATGTAATGATCAGTGTCCAGTTTAGTGACTTCGGGTCAAACAGACTGACACTTAGAGGGAGGAGTTAAAGAGTCTGATGGCCACAGGCAGGAATGACTTCCTGTGGCGCTCTGTGGTGCATTGTGGGGGGATGAGTCTTCCGCTGAAGGTGCTCCTTTGTTTGACCAGCACGTCATGGAGCGGGTGGGAGACACTGTCCAAGATGGCGTGTAGTTTGGCCAGCATCCTCCTCTCTGACACCACCGCCAGAGAGTCCAGCTCCACCCCCACAATGTCACCGGCCTTACAGATCAGTTTGTTGAGTCTGTTGGCGTCCGCTACCTTTGAATATGAATACGAACCATGAATATGAACAAAACTAAAATAAAACAAACACATGAAGGTGATAAAGGGAGAAGAAGCTGATGTTATGTATAAATAACCCCGTATCTGACCTCGGCCTTTCAGTTTCGTGTAGGAACTATTTTCTTTCTACAGATACTTCCTGCATGAAACTGCTCGCAGCAAATGTGTGGATTATCTCGAGTAACCCAAAGAGACATCGCTGTATTTTGTTGGCGCTTTGAGCGCCACAAGCCGAGCGCCGTCTAGTCCAATCGTGTTCATCTCTACGGCCGATATCTCTAAAACTTGGCGGCTCACGCCAAAACAATCTAGATGGATAAACAGCGCTACAGGTGAGAGGAAAAATATGTATTTTTGGGGTGAACTGTCCCTTTAAGTCAGCCACGCCATGCTACACACACACTATCAGAATCAGAAATACTTTATTGATCCCCGTAGGGAAACTCTTTGTTACAGCAGCTCGCCTTTACGTCAGTGCACACAGGAGAAAGCACTAGCAAAAAATATGATACAATACACTATAAAAACTATAAAAACAGGTCAGAAAATAAATGAAGTACCAGGTGGGTTTACCGGTTGATGATGATAATCATCTTACTGATATAAGGTGTTCAGATTGTCAGCCACTTCTGCCTGACAATATTTAAGCAGATATTTATATTTAAGCCCAAGAGGGTTAAATGAGGAATTGAAGCCATTTCTGTAGAGTCTACAGAAATGTATTTATTAATTTGAGATCAGTTGGAAGTGTACAAGTAGTTCCTGGATGGATGTGTAAAGTCCAAACGCAGATGGGTTTAAACATTAGTTGGGTTTAAACATTAGTTGGGTTATTCGTAAATGTTAAGTGATGGAGGTGATTTTAAAAACACTGTCTTTTTTGAAAAAATGATCTGAATAATTAGGTTGAAAGAATACAGAATTTTATTAACTTATATTGGAAAAATTGATATTCAACCTTTTTACCCCGTGATGAGTTAAGATGAAGAAGTGTATTTGTTAGGGAATAATGTGAAAAGTTGATTGTAATGTTTATACTCTGTATTTATGGTTGTAGATATTATATAAACTAAGGACAAGTGTAAATAGTATTCTTTTAAGATTAGTACACAGAGCAAAAAGCTTAGGAGGAAAGTTTGGAGTTGTTTCATGTGCTGATGTTGATGATAAGCATGTACGGTATAATAATACAATGTAATAATATAAGTAATAAGTAATAATGCATGAACTGTTAAGTGTAGTGCGACGTGTTTTAATTTTGATGGACTTGCATTGAAGCTCACACTGGTCTGCACCTCACTGTGCGCGCGCTCTGAGTAAGAAATTCAGACATTTAATTACCAGACTAGTGCAAGCACTACTCGTCGATGGACAGAATATAAACAAGTACACTGCATTAAGTTTGATATCGTCGTAAACTGAATATCTTTGGGTTTCTGACTGTTGGTCGGACCAAACTAGACATTCGTAGACATCACCTCGGGCTCTGGGAAATTGTGATTTTCACCATTGTCTGACATTTTATAGACTAAACGATAATTCTGAGAAATAATCAATAGACTTGGCGATGAAAATAATTGTTAGTTGCAGCCCTAAACCACATCGCCACAAATAAATAAAAATATATTCGTTAGTATGTTTTGTTGATTGGACAATGTCTTTTCTCTGCAAAACTACAGTTCTCCTGTCAGATGCATCAGGGGTATTTTTTCCAATTTTGACATGTAAACTTGACATCACAGAGCCATGTTTAGTTTGACCTTTAAAATATTAACACTTAGTTAGTTAGTGGCAGAGAAGCTTCTCATTAAATGCAGGGCATTTAGTGTCATTATTTCTAAAGTCGTTCAGGATAAACATTTCCAAATCATTGTTGTCATGACATTTTATTTGACGGGTGTCGAGTGGCAGCGTAACAAAAAGAGAGAGTGTGCAGTAAACCAGATAGAGCATGGATTGTTTTTCCACACAAGGCCTGAGAGAAACCACAGTTCAGCTCTTTGGAAAACACATTCCTTCATGTGATGAAACCTGATTTGACCAACAGAGGCTGTGTGATGAAATCTGCCCCACTGACTGAGTCAACATGAAGATTGGCCCAACACAGGATTTATTTATCAACCCTAAAAACATATTTTTACATCGACAGCATCAACTAGAGGATTTGAGTAAAGTTAAAAAAAAATGTTTTAGCTCTTTTAGAGTTGTGGGATTGTTTTTCTTCCGTACAGCCTGTCAGGGCTCAATATTTTGGGGGTTTTACTTATAAAAATTAGCAGGGAATTGGGATTTTATTGGTGTGTATTTTGAATTTAAATGCAGTTAAAATCTGAAAAAGAAAATCAAATAAACAAGCGCTCTTTGCGCTCTTTAACTATTTATTGTTTTTAAAAAGAGATTAATTACCTTGAGGTAGGGTTTCAACTAACTACGATTTGTATTATCAGTAAATCTGTCAATCATGTCCGATTGTTTTTGTGATTAATCGTTTGTTAATGTGATACAGTTGTGAAAAGTGCTTTTCACTGAGTCCACGGTGACATCTTCAAATGTCTTATTTTGTCCGACCAAATTCAACTTACACTAACAATGATGTAAAACAGAGAAAAGCAGAAAATGTTCACGTTTGAGAAGCTGGAAACAAAGAATGATCCGCAGTTTTGCTTGATAAATGACTCAAATGGTTAATCGTGCACCAAAATTGTTTATAATTATTTTTTTTTGTTGATCGACTAATTGATTAATTCTTTCACCACTACTCTGAGGGACTGGTGCATAGTCAGAAACATATTAGCTTGTTCTCCTCCATTTTACTTTTCTTACATGAAGAAGTTTATGAGCTGTGTTTGCCGCAAGAGGACCTAGCTTACTGTAAACTGTTGTGAACGGCGTCTTCTTGTGGCAAAAAAACATAAAAATTCAGGTGGAAAACGGTTTAAACGGATGTGCTTCTTTTAAAAGTCTGGGTATTTTTAAAAACTACAGACTGCTGGGCGTTTTAATTGTAGGTTCCAAGCCAAATTGAAGTGAAGTGGACTGGACAGGTATACGGGTGTCAAAACACCTGGTGCAACTCTGAACTGAAGGCACACCAACCTGGGGCGACAGTCATGACATGTTATAGTAATTCAAGTAATAAACGAACATATTTTTAACTTATTTTAGTTGTATTTTATTTCTCTCTTAATCTTGTTTTTAAAACATTTTGTAAACCTGTTTTCACTTCGTTTTCTCTCCTCATAGAGTCTCTATGGGCGATGACGTCCTGCTGCCGTACGCCCGCGGCCACGGCCCCTCCCACTCTCACCGCCATGTCAGGGACTGTCAGCCCGTCATTCATGGCAACACCACCCACGAGAGGCGGCGCTCCAGTAACCACAGCCGGCTGCCGGTGGCCGAGGCCTCGGTGTTTGTATCGGACGTGGCGGGAAGCTCCAGATGGGTTTACGGTCAGTGATGGAGTCAGAAGTTACAGGAACACAAAATAACTTTATTGACCAAGTGCAGAGAGTTTAAACTGATTTGATACTCTGTGTTGAATCTGGATCTGATCATTGTTTGATGAACCTCTGATTTATTGATCCCTCTGTTTGTTTGTTTATTTATGACCTCTGATCCGTTTATGCAAGCTGACATAAAAAGTGTTTACAAGAAACGGGCATCATCTTTCAGCGACAATGAACAACATGTTCGTACAGACAGCTCAGAAGACGCTGATATAATAGTGGGGCCGCTTTAAATTTAAATAAGTCAGATTTTTTTTTTTTGACTTTGTGTCCCTGAATCTGCAGAATCTATTTCATCTCATCTCGTTGCGTCTTTGTTCCCAGGTCACATGACGGTAGTCCACGACCCGCTGAGGACAGTGTCAGTGTTGGAGCCGGGTGGGCCCGGCGGCTGCGGGATGAATCGGATGGCCTCGGTGGAGGAAACGGTCGAGGCAGCCGGGTGTCTGTACGCCCAGAACGCTGGCTTCTTCCACACACAATCGGGCCAGTGTCTGGGCAACGTGGTGAGCGACGGCAGGATGGTGCAGGACAGCGGCGGGGTGCAGAACGCCCAGTTTGGAATCAGGAAGGACGGCACCCTGGTGTTCGGGTAAGAGATCCAGCTAGGAACCGTGATGCTGACAAAACGCTGATTGTGATTTTTGAAGGGCCAGGTCACCCAAATTATAAAAAAAACATGTTGTCCTACTTACCTCTAATAGTAAAACCAAAACTATCTGCATGTCTCGATACCACTAGAGGTAAGTGAGAAAATATGTTACGACCCTTTAACTATTAACTAAGAGGAGCAATTTAGAGCAAAAAAATGAACCGCTTTGAGACGTAATGATTTCTCCAGGAAACTACGTGTGCTGAGTCACTTCGGTGTGCAGCTCTGTGGAGTATGTTGCTGCTCTGTTATATGTATGTGCAGCATGTGTCTCATTACATTTTCCATTTCTCTTCAAACATCTATATTGTGGCTGGCTTCTTTGACATTTTCATGAATGCATCAAAATCCTAAAAACAAAGACAAATAACGTAAACCAGTTGTTACATAAGGTAACTCCTTTCTGGTGCCACAGGTTTAACATTCACTTCATTGAGAACGTAGGCTGAAAGAAATACGGTACATAATAAAAATACACAAATACACAGTACGTAATATAACACACAATAGATATACAGTAAACATCCCAGGAATGTGTGTGTGTGTGTGGGTCAAACACCCAGAGAGAATGAAGCTCAAGTAACATAAACAGGAATATACCTCACACACAGCAAACCACAAACTTGACACAACCAGTCATGGTCCTGCTGCTTGGTCCCTGAAACATGTTGTGCTGAAGCTGTCAGTGAGGCTAATGACAAACCGTCCTCTAATATGAAGTAGAAAATATTGCTTCATCCACAAAATGCCGGCTTTTGTCCCGGTGTGATGCAGCAGTTGGGTTGTGTTTACACCTTTCTAGCAAAAGTGACCATTCACAATATTTCAATCTGAATTGCAGTGGAGGAGAAATATATAAAGTAGCATAAAATGGACATACTCAAGTAAAATACAGGTACTTGAGGAAATATACATTTCACCACTGATGTCTGTCTTCCTCTAATCCAGTGAATTAAATACCTGTCAAGTCAAGGTTCTTCATCACAATGATGCAAACTTTACTTAAATGCTGCTATATTGTTTTTGCTACATGTACCACATGTTCATTTGCACTACCGGACTATTTATTTATACATGAATTGCATCATTTGCACTCCAGTGCTATGTACTGAATACTGCAATAACTCACCTACTGCACTGTTAACTATTTCCATAAATTGCACTACTTTATATTCATTGCACTGCTGTTCTGCCCAGTCCAATTCATTATTGTACATATCCATCAGTATACTTGTTTATAGTAATGCCATCCGTATATAATGTCCATAGTACCACTTGTAAAATATTTTCATAATACTGCTCTATCCTGCACACACTTTATATCCTGCACTTGCTTATTGCACTTCTGGTTAGACCTAAACTGCATTTCGTTGCCTCGTACTTGTACTTGTACATGTGTAATGACAATAAAGTTGAATCTAATCTTAAAAAAATAATCCTCTGAATCCAAAATTTCCATAACAGTCTTAATTAATTTGAGAATGGTTCCAGTAAGATTTTAAAGAAGTGGTATATTAGTTTAGTTTTTTTCGTATTTGTGTCCTCTGTATGTAAAAACACAAGTGTAACAAATAACATTAGTGTTATAATGACATGATTATTAGCTGCAATCGATATAGGTGTGTCAGTGTCAGGGCCCTGAAGCGGAGCCATCATTAACGTTATTAGCTCCACCTGTACTCTTCCTGGTATGACAATGCAAAATGCCAGCTGTGGAAAAGGCCTGTGGAAAAACATGCTTGTTGCCCAAAGTTTAGTGTTCGTTGAGGTGAGTGATACAGAGATAGAAACGGAGACACCCAGAACACATGAAGTTGTTGTGCAGAGGTCTAAATGTCAGGCCAGGACACTCATTAAAGGTAAAGGCTTGTGGACGTGACTTACCTTTTTATTGCCATTACAACAAACGTTGTCAGGAACTCACCTTGGTGAGCTCATAGAGCAGACAGGACAGCATACTAGCTACTAACCATCATATAAATAAAACGTTAAAATATGCAAAATACCGTCAATACCAGATTACCAGCTAATTTCACTCTTTTACCAAACATACAATAGAGTTGTATTTAAAAAGAAACACTTTTGGCTGGTTGATCTGGCTGTAATTTAAGATTAGGTAATATAAGGTGAGGTGATTCCTCATCCTGAGTTGAGGTAACATTATAGGAGTAAAAATAACCGGAGAGGTCACAGCGGTCAGAGTTGTGTAACTGCACCTGTGGCATCAAGCCAGCTGCCAACACATCAGTTTGAACAACTGGAGTTGGGTTCAAGTTGTCAGAATAAGAGACACAAAGCTGCTGTAAAAACTGACCGAAGGAGTAATTGTTTTAATGAAACGCGATGGTTTGTCTGCTGAGTAACAAGGGGAAAAAGAAACTCCCGTTTCATTCAGTTCCCTTTGTTGCTCAAAGCACCGCTGTGCCTATGTACAGCCTCACAGAGCTGCAGACTCTTAGTCCCGTTGCTGACTTGTCAGTGAAATATGCTGCGATTTTTCTTTTAAAAAGAAGCACATTTTTAAAATGTTTTTCACCTGGATTACAATGAACATGGGCCTCCAGGGGTGAGGGCGGCTCAGAATATAGAGTACATTAACAATAGAAATTTAACAGAAAACTTGAAGGGGCTGCTGATGAAATTATTTTTAATAAACAACCAGTGATCTGATTTCACCCTTTTTTAATCTTATATTTTTTAAAAGTAAATACCAATAAATTGCCATTTTTTCCCCCCTAAATAAAACAATTAGAGTAAGTCTTGCACATTGCTATTTTCCACAGTGAGGTTTTTGAGGGTTTTTGTCCTCAGCAGGATGATTATGCTGATCAGTCACATGTGTGGACACACAGTTTGTCCTTATGTACGGAGAGAAAAGAAGAACACTCTCTCCTCATGGTCACAGCACACGTCCTGTATCTTACTCTTTATCTTTTTTTTATTAATGGACCTGTGCTGACTTGTTAATGAGTCACCTGCAGTGTGGACACAGTTCATCTCTCTTCTGTCTGTAGTGCAAACACTCTGTTCCTCCTACTCAATTTACAGGTCATGTTTTGTACAACAATGCAGGTTTAAGTGCTTGATGAGCATGATAAGTAAAACACTTCCAAGTTCATGCATATAAACTATTTGTATCGAACGGTTTGCAGCTGTAAAGAATAGTTAAATTATTATATCACCATCTCTGCATGCCAGAAAGTCTGTAAAACTGTAATAACAATCTCTGTGCTGCTTTTGACGCTAAAGGTGCAGTTTTACCCATATATAATTTCTGATCGTTGTTTTAACAAGTCTGCAGCCATGCTAGCGGCTCTGTGAGGCTGTACTTAAGCACAGCAGTGTTTTAGAGCTAAACGCTGAACATATGATCGTCCTGATTTTTCATATTGTAATTTTGGTCTGTTCTGTACTCACGACATCTAGAAATTCCCACTGTGTCTGCGGCAGCTGTCAGACAAACACAACCAAAGACATTACAGTTAAAGGCAGACATCAAGCAGCAGAGTGCTCCACGACAACATCACCAACAAATTAATCATCAAGAATTAAGTACAACAGAATGCAAGTGACGCACCCCTCATATCACAATGTTTGTTTAACAGAGCTGTACTGGAAGGTATGAAGGATGTCTGGTCAAAGGCGGTGCCCTGTACCTCCGCCCTGGTGGCGACAGCTCATATTCACCACAGGGAGGGTTTGATACATCACTGAGGATTGCACGCCCTTTCCTCATCACTCGGGACTCACTAAGCAGCGTCGTACTGTGTTGTTGTTGTTGTTGTCGTCGACCTGCAATCTTACCTGACAAATTAACAGCAGTTTGTTCTTGTTAAGTACAGATGGTGAGAAATACCAAGCAGTAAAACAGAAAGTTAGAATATCCTCCACAACTGAACGAGTATATGTCCCGTGGCAGTTTTACATCAGTTACTGTCCCTATATATTATTATTTATATTCATTCACAGCTTCAATGCAGTCACCATTAATAGCTACTTGTTTGGTGTGTGTTTCTACTTGCTCTGAAATCCTCTGTTTCCTGTCTGTCCGTCCTGGGCGAGGGATCCCTCCTCCTGAGGTTTGTTCCATTTTTCCGTTTTTTTGTTTTTTAAAGGGGAGTTTCTCATTATCTGAAACGAGGGTCTAAGGACAGATGATGTCGTTTGCTGTAAATCCCCTTGAGGCAAATTTATGATTTGTGATATTGGCAAAATATTTGTAATATAAATAAACTTGATTTGAATAATATTGACCATGTTCACCAGCGTAGCTTGTTAGCATAGCTTGCTAATCTGTAAACTAAACACAAGGTACAGCAGAGGCTGATGGGAGCGTCATAAGTTTTGCAGGTATTTGGTCATAAATCAAAGTATTGGACAAATTGAAATTTTGACCTGGTGGTGGCACTAGATGAAAAGTCAGAGGATCACCAAAGTGATTACAATCCATCCTGAGTAGAACATGAATGTGTGAACCAAATTTCAATAGTTGTTGAGACATTTGAGTCCGGATCAAAGTGGTCAGCCGACAGACCGACATTGCCATCCATAGAGTCACAGTGCTAGCATATTACTGAATTGCACTGTTAATAGTTGTAGAAACATAAAATGGTGATAAACAGTCAGAAACTGTGATGTCCTGATTTTCTGTCTCCCCTCCTTCCATCCAGGTATCTCTCACAGGAAGATGTTTTGGACCAGTCCAACCCGTTCATCCAGCTGGTCAGCGGTGTGGTGTGGCTTTTGAGGAAGGGCGAGGTTTACATCAACGAGAGCCTGAAGGCCGAGTGCGACGAGTCCCAGGAGACAGGTACACGCTGTACATTCACCTTCACACGGCAAACGAGAAACGGCTTCCTGGCAGCCAGCAGGGTTTAGTCTGGAAGTTTTCTGGCCAGTCAAACACTACAGGAGCCGGTTTGACAATCATCTTTAACAAGAGTGGGAAGAATTCATCAGAAAAATGAAAACTAACGTAGACTTGGGTTAAGATCGGCTGTGGCTCAGGAGGTAGAGCGGGTCGTTGGTTGGCGATTCGATCCTCAGCTCCTCCTGTCCACATGTCCAAGTGTCCTCGGGCAAGACATGAACCCCAAATTGCTCCTGGTGGTCAGACCAGCACCTTGCATGGTGGCTTGCTGCCATTGGTGTGTGTGAACATCATTACACACCCTGGACACCATCTGTTTAAGCTCCTCCCATCAGGCAGGCGCTTCAGATCAATCCGCTTACGCACAAATACGCTTACGCTTTTTCCCAAAAGCTGTGGCACTATTGAACTCAGACTCAGCGTGATAAGACTGATATATTGCTTTTTAAATTTTTTTACTTATATTGCTTAGATTCTGTACTTTTTATTCGCTGATATTTTATATTTCTTATCTCATTCCTGTCTTATTTATTCTTTGTAAATATGTGTGAGGTCATAAAAATCCAGGTTTTAATATAAATAAGAGGAATCCTAGACAACGAGCCTTGCAGCAGTAAAGGATTAATGGGGAAGCTCCATCAAACTTAAGAAGCGCCTAGGCATAGTAAATGTGTTTGTAAAAATCTTATAAAAAATGCAGCATTTTAAGGTTGACAATAAAGCTCTTAAATGAGAGACAAGTTGTAAAGTACTTTGGATATAAACGCATTCATTCCATTTCAAGATAACGTTAACTCACTGTATAACAGGTTAGTTTCCGGGCACTAGTTGCCATGGTGAGAGACGCAGACTGTCAAAAAACTGAGTTTCAGTTCAACAGACCGAGTTACAATAACTTGCCAGTCCGTCTTTCTAGAATACCCTGCTGTTCACCTGACCTCAGCCCAGGCTGCGAGGCAGAAACTGGATCAGCTGCAGTTCAGCAGTAATTAAGTGTAACTATATCTCAGAGCGCTGCCGTGCCATTTTTGCATAACAAAGAAACTCGTCTGTGACCTGACATGACTCCATCACACCACCAAAACACAACTCTGCCATGTTTGATTAATAGTGACAAGAGTGAAACTATGTGCACCAACCGAAACTATGTGCAGTGCAGTTTAAATAATAAGGATGAGTTTTCGCAGAACTAATCTCTCATTGTTTACATAATGCCTGAACTTGACCTAAGCTTTGTCGTATGAACTCATGGCCGTCAGTGCAAGCATAATAACATAGCATAGCATGCAATAACCATGTTTAACTTCTTATTTTATTGGTTTTTTTGAAGTTTTCTGTTAGTAAATTTTGTGGAAGAACTTTCTGAATGACGCAGATTATCTCCAGCCTGTTGTCCGAATTATCCAATCAGGGCACACCCCTGAATGAATGCATAAAAAGAGTCAGGCTCAGGTATTGTTGCTTCATTTGAACCCTGATGAAAAAGAGTACTCCATGGATTTAGCATTTAGCGCTTTCTTCTTCCTTGTCAAAAGTTGGTACCTACATTACCCACAATGCGACTCGGGTTGGGTCAGAGATTGGGGTGTGTTATGCTAGTAGCGGCCGGCTAATGTAGCCTGGAGCTTCTAGCCGCAAGCAGAGATGAGGAGCGGGCTACAGAGGTCTGGTACTACGACGTTTTTCACATATGCAGTAGTACTCGACAGCACCTGTAAACAGACTTCAACGCATAAAATTGGTGGAGTTCCCTTTTATGTCGAAACCAGTAGTATTTTTATCAAATCTCCACATACTCCTCCTCCTCCACGCGTGAGTGTAGTTTGTTTATTTTGCACGTTTGAAGATTTCAGCTGTTTGTCTTTGTTTGTTGAGTGCATCCCAAGATTTACCCACTGACCTCACAACACGTCTTTCTGAACTTTGAAATTTGTAACATGTTGCTGATAATTATATTGATGTTGGTTGTTTAAGGAGTAAAATCCAAATCCAGTATTTTTCGAAATGTTTGTAGCTATACATCAGGGTGTTTTTAACCTATAGTTTTTCAATTTTAAGTATTTTACTGATTTGCAAAGGTCCAAACTGTGTACTGAATCTTACAGTCTGATGACACACGGCATTTAAAGTGTTTAAATTCTGAGTGAAGTGAAGATCAGGAGTGGACAAGACGTCCTTGATATTCTCGAGCCAAGCATTGTCTTTTTAAAAAATCTTTATCCAAAACTGAGCTGAATTGTTCTTTTCCAGCAACTTTCTACTTCATACTCAAAGACGAGTGTTGCCAGACGCATGCACGGTCGTCTTCTGTTCGTCACTGAGTAGCTCTCCTGCAGCAGTTGGGGGAAGTTTGCCTTGCTAAATGGTTTCTTGCCAGTGGTTGTTGAAGGAGCAAAAAGCGTTCCTCACCCGTATTTTCAGATTGGATGTGAGGATTTCAACCAGCATCTTTCGACGTTGCAAGCTCACCATTCCAACATCACCAAGAACCGACCTCCTTGTTTAACCCCTAGCAGGCCTGCAGCAGGATTTTAGAAATACAGAGTTTATTAAACCAACCTTATCGCCCTGTCCTGGATTATTTTTATTTTATTTATTCAGTTAACTGCTCAATAAATTTCCCACCATGAAGTTCTTAATGTTGTTACAAAGTCTTCACTACACTGCCAGGAATAAAATGCTAATAGGGAAATACTAAATCCTTTCATGTTTTTATTGGCCTAAAGGTAGTCAAATATAAAAAATACTGCAGTCGGCCTGTAAAATACCGACCAATACCGACCAATAAAATGTAAACTCCCTCGGGTCCCTAAAAGCCACGAATTTGCAGAAGAATCCAGAGGTCACGACATCACTGCCCTCAGTGGCAGCAGCTCTGAACCCTAGCTGTTCAATATCCAGCCGCTGAACACTGTGTCGCTTTATAATCAGTGGAGCTGTGTTTAAAGGATAGGTTCACATTTTTTAGACTCTGTCCTAAAACAATACTCACGTGCCTATATGTACATTGAAAGAGCCATCAGTTGTTGTAATCAGCCCTCCTGTTCATACTGGCTGCAGAGAGATCGCTTTCCTTAAAGCCATTTCAATGTAAGTGATGAAAGGACAAAATCGTCGTTTAAAAATGCATTTAAAAGTTCAGCTGGCACTAATATGATGCAGTAAAAGATAATAAAGATAAATAAAGTGGTTATCTTCCAAAGTTAATCTTTTTAGTACAAAATTTAGTCTTTATGTTACTATCCATCCGCTGCAGCTCGGCGAGGAAATGCTGTCGGGGGAAACCGAAAGAGGGAATTTTGGTAATAAAAACACTGAGACCCATTTGATTTGACCGACTCAGACTGCTGAAGCCTCATATATTCAGATAAACTATAGAATCCATTTTCAAACAGAACGAGGACTGTGCATTTTGTCTCCCATCACTTTTAGAAGGGATGTCTTTGCAGCCAGTATGGACAGGAGAAATAATATCAGTGACTAATAACTCTTTCAGTGTTCATATGGCCATGAAAAAAATTGAACCTATCCTTTAACAACTTATTTCTAGCAGTATAGGACTTTGTATTCGATGCTTGTATCAGCTCCTTCTGTCCTCTGTCTTAAACAGAAAAGGATGAGGAGAGACTTATTCATTAGTTTACTTGTTTTTGTCTTTGATTTAAAAACACAGACTTGACACGTCCAGTGCAGACAGCCTCACGTCGTTGCAACAGTAACTACAGTAGTTGGCCCCACGGATGCTCTCTGGAAGGACAAGGTGTTAGACTTCAGGAAGCTCGTAGATGAGGTGTTGTTGTACATGTGTAGATGTAACATTACCTGAAAGGAAACACAAAGACTGCTAATCTAGTATAACATTATATACTTGTTTTCATGGTGGATGAAAGCTTTAAAGGAACACAGAATGCAAAGTCTTTTTTTCAAAAACAGATTTTATTTAACAAGTTAGATCTTTTTTTATACACAAATACCTTTTTTTTCTTGTACTTTCACAGGGAGCTTCCGCACTTTTGTGGATGTGGTGTCGGCCAGGACGGCGGTGGGCCACGATGCCGAGGGCAAACTGATCCTGTTTCAGATTGATGGGCAGACTGGAGTAAGGGGGTAAGAAAAGTAGAGAGCTGAAGGATGTTTTACCTGATGCTTATATCCAGAGCAACGCGCTCCTGTTCTCTTTTAAACGTCTACTCAGCTACATGAATGAAGTAATTTTTTAATTTTTTTAATTTACCACCCAGTAAGTGGATGAAAGATTTAGTGTCCCTCTGTGGAGGAAAGAGAGAGCAGACACAGATGTGGATGAGCGAAAACATATGATAATTTATTCCATTAACACAAAGTGACTCACAGGCACTTTGAGTCAATACAAAGTGCCCCAAGTAGGAACTAAATATGCAGGGTTTGATTTTGCATGCCTGAGCCACCACTGAGCCATGAAGACAAAAAACGAGCTCAATGCACTTTGATTTTCTTTATCCATTCACTGTGAACACTTCATTTATTGCAGATCTTTTGTTTGACATGATTAGGTTAAATAAAGGTTTTGCAACCTTCAATCTTTAGCCACGTACTTAACATATCCTGTTTTAACATCACTGTAAAAAAGAAAACTGCCAGTCCTCGTATCAAAAGCTCAGACATACATTTTGAGAGTCAAAAGACGTTAAACTAATGTCAAAAAAAGGTTTTAATAGCGGTGATCTCCTGCCCTCACTATGCGTGTAGCTGCACAGCTATGCAGTGAGCCAAACACACCTCCAATAAATGTTGAAGACAGCAGATTTCCTTTTGAAGTTTTTACTGGAAGCAAGTGTGGACAAAGCGATGCATCCTTTTTATTTAAAATGATTCCATCCGACTGAAACTGTAACACAAAGTAACCTCTAGAAGTCTACGTAAGTCGGTTTTTATGGATGTGACGGTTATTGGCTCAATGGTTAAGGCATGTAGATGGCAAATTGGGGCTTGTTAGGAGTACTACAGCTTACAAGAAGCAACTGTTTTTGTTTTTTGGGGGGAGATTCAACCTGGAATTACTGGTACTGGTGAATATTTTACACGCAGTGTGTCACATTCATGACCATGTCCAGCTCTTCTGTTAAAGTCCTGCTGCTTTTTTAAATATTAGGCACAATATAAGGGTGTAGAAATCCAGTTAAGCGAAATAGGATATTGTTGCAATGATACGAGACTGATTTAACTGAAAAAGTGCATAAAACATTTTTTTAAAGACTGGATGGGACAAATGTTCTTCATTTAGTAGTAAAAGTAGAGGTGTGGTAATATTGATTGTTATAGATTTATTGAAAAATCTACTAATTATTAATCACTTTTAGGCTGACTCAAATGGTCGCTATGTGTTAATTTGTGGATTGTATTATATGGTGAAAAATTACTATTCTTAAAGTGCGTGCTGTGCTCTGTGCTGTCTTTACTGCCTTGACCAATTTATTGTTTAAATATAGCTTCCTTTAATGATAGTGGGTGGTGACTGGAACTGTGTAATGGACCATACACTACATAAAAATCCAGGTTTTAATATAAATAAGAGGAATCCTAGACAACGAGCCTCGCAGCAGTAAAGGATTAATGGGGAAGCTCCATCAAACTTAAGAAGCGCCTAGGCATAGTAAATGTGTTTGTAAAAATCTTATAACAAGAGGGAGACACGAGGCTGATTGCAAAAACAGACAGCAGTAAACACCGAGATGATGGACTGGTGCTGGTGGAGGTAAAGGGGGGGGAAAGCTAAAGATGGAGGGAGGGTGAAGAATAACTGTGATGGTAAAAGTGATAAATGGGCCTACAGTGAAAGGCATTTTAACCTCTGAAAGGGTCAGATTGTGAGATGAACTAATACACTAACAGGCTCACGTCACAGCAACCCACCACCAAGATCCCTCCACCAATCGATTGTATTGATCTGACTCTTCCTCCACCCTCAGTGCAGCGACCCTGAAGACCTGCAGCAACCCTGGAGATTAATGTGTTGGTGTTAATGATCTGGCTTTGAAAAGCACAACAAGCTGATATGTCTGAACGTGTCCGCCGCCGTCTGTTTACCTCCGATATCAAGCCACCAGCCGCTCGATGAAACGTGTAAAAGTCAGCTCGGACCAAACAACGACCTCTCGCTCGCAGACTGACCCTTGTGTCTCTCATGAATAATATGTACTCTGACTTTGTCCTGCGCACGTGTAAGTGTTAGCTCATCAGTCGTCTTTGTCACTGAGCATTTTCACATTAGTTTTTGTTTCTGCTTGCTTAATCGATGGAGTTTAGTATTGATTTTCATTCAACGCTTCCATGGAATACTGTCTTTGATAAAAGCTTTAATTCCACTTCACCCTCAGAGGACCGTCCACATGTGCCTGGACAGATTTTATATATATATATATATATATATATATATATATATATATATATATATATATATATATATATATATATATATATATATATATATATATATATATATATATAGGAACATAACTATAGTGGCTGATATCAAGAAATCCTACCAATGGCTAGAGCAGGCCGGACTGAAGGACAGCACAGAGGCACTCATCATGGCTGCACAGGAGCAGGCCCTGAGCAATAGAGGCCCACATCTACCACACCAGACAAGACCCAAGGTGTAGGCTGTGCAAAGAGGCCCCTGAGACAATCCAGCACATAACTGCAGGGTGTAAGATGCTGGCAGGAAAAGCATACATGGAGCGCCATAACCAAGTGGCTGGCATAGTGTACAGGAACATCTGCACTGAGTATGGACTGGAAACCCCGAGGTCAAAGTGGGAAACACCTCCAAAGGTGGTAGAGAACGACCGAGCCAAGATCCTGTGGGACTTCCAGATCCAGACTGACAGAATGGTAATGGTGAACCAGCCAGACATCGTGGTGGTGGACAAACAGCAGAGGAAAGCCGTTGTAGTTGATGTGGCAACACCAAGTGATGGCAACATCAGGAAAAAGGAACATGAGAAACTAGAGAAGTACCAAGGGCTCAGAGAAGAGCTGGAGAAGGCCTGGAAGGTGAAGGCGACAGTGGTGCCCGTGGTCATCGGGGCACTCGGGGCAGCGACCCCCAAACTGGAGGAGTGGCTACAGCAGATCCCTGGAAGAACACCAGACATCTCAGTCCAGAAGAGTGCAGTACTAGGAACAGCAAAAATACTGCGCAGAACCCTCAAGCTCCCAGGCCTCTGGTAGAGGACCCGAGCTCGAAGGATGAGACCACCCGCGGAGGGTGAAGGACAAAGTTTTTATATATATATATATATATATACTTCCATATTATTAAGCCCCAAGTTGGATTCATCAAAGTTCCCTGAAGTCCTAATTACGACTTGATGGGGTTGGAATTTACAAGTCAGAAACTGGCAATTACTGTAACTCCCATATGACATAACCAAGGCATTAGCATTTTAGCAATTTTACATCCTTATATTAGCATGTTAGCAATTATCTCAAAGTAGTGCTGAAGCTGACAGCAATTTGGTCATCATTTTGGAGAGGTGTCTTGTCATGAACTGAAATGTTGGACAGATTGACACTGTGAAGTGTCGGTGGCTCTAGATGAACGTCAGGGGAATAAGTGTAGTCAATAGGATTCATCCTCTGGGGACCATGAATGTCTTTACCAAATTTCATGGCAATCCATCCAATAATCCAAACACATTTTTTTCTGAAAGCATATCCTGATTTTACCTGAACTGGCTGTTTATTTTACTGTTTATTTTATTGTTTTTCTGTATTTCATGTGTTTTATTTCTTTATATTTCGTCATTCACTGTGTTATTTTATTTTTCTTGTTGTGAAGCACTTTGTACTTTGTTTTGATAAGTGCTTTATAAATAAAGTTTTATTATTATTATTATTAGTCGTCAAGATATCGTTGTGACGGATGGGCTGACTGTCCAACTGACATTGCCATCCCTAATACTACGTAACATTATTTCTGCCGTTTGTCTCCAGCTTTTCCATTTCAGTCTGAACTTAATTTCTTGTTATTGCGTGTGTCTGTACAGTATGAGTCTTTGGGAGGTGGCTGAGTTTCTGAAGAGCTACGGAGTCGTCAATGCCATTAATCTGGATGGAGGCGGGTCTTCCACCTACGTGACCGATGGCTCATTGGCCAGCTACCCCTCTGATCACTGGTGGGCTAATTAATCATATACAATACATGTAAAACAAAGACTTTGTCACTTTGTATTTATATAAGGCCTTGATTTTCTCTACCATGAAATATTACAACGGCAGATTTAAGTGATTGATCTAATTGATGTTTTGAGCTTTAGTGCTCTGGATCTGTCATCTGTTAATTACTCTGCTCACCATGTCACCTGTTAACTTTTTGTCCTTTCATGCTCTCCGTCATTCATCCTCCCCTCACAGTAAACCGGACAGCAGGTGGCGCTGTGGCCGGCGTGTCTCCACCGTCCTGTGTGTCCACCAGCGGCGCTGCCAGCCGGCGAACTGCAGCGGACACGGAGACTGCGTGGACGGACGCTGTCAGTGTCAGGAGGGCTGGCGGGGTGCCGCCTGTGACTCTCTGGCGTGTCAGCCGCCAGCCTGTGGCCCCCATGGTGTCTGCACTGCCAGTAAGTGTGAAGGTGGAGCTCAGCTGCAGCAGGTGGTGGAGAACCACACAACAAGTGGTTGAACTAGAAACAGGATTATTTTTTATTTTATGTTTTGTTTTTTGCACTTTATAGGATGGATGGTCTCTGGAGATATTGTATTACATTATACTTCTAATATTTAGTCTAGACAAAATATAAGAAACACCTCTCAGTATGACAGACAACAATTCAACTGTAACGCAAACTGCAGCCTCCAAAATGGCCCGAAAGTTGAACCAACGCCTCTCTACAACAGTTTCAACACAAACTGAACATTATAATCTTCATGAAGGGAGGAATTATTGCAGGGATGTTGTATTATACAGCATTAGTTTTAGCTAGGTGTACCTAATAAACTGGCAACTGAGTGTAAATCTCACATTAGATTAGATAGTCATAGCCAAAAATGGCTGCATAGTTATGTTACACGAACGCCTTTTCACTAAAAGGAAGATTAGTAATGAAAGGAAGAAGAAAAAATTCCCCCAAAATTAAATTAAACCACATATCAAATAGAAAAGGAGGAAAAGAAAAGTAAAACATTTTTAAAACAGTTGCACGCGTCCTTCCAGTCCTTATTCAAAACCTTGTGATAAAAATATTCTAAACTAAAAGATTCACTTTCTTGCGTATTTACCGGAGCTTTTAACGTTATGCCATGGCCTTCTCTCACGTGTGTTCCCAAGAACGAACCTCGATGTTCATCCATGACTTTGTTTTTAAAATCATTTATCGTGACAAGTTTTTTCTACTTTGTTTCAAGAAGAAAAATCTTCTGTCAAGTTCTGTTCGTCTCCTTGCTGCAGAGTCCTGAGAGCATAAACAGCTGCAAGTTGTTTTTAGTTGTTGACAGTTGTGGAAAGTACGGTAACTAAGTATATTTACTCGTTTACTGTACTTTACTTGAGCATTTCCATTTTCTGCTACTTTATATTTCTACTCCACTACGATTCAGAGGGAAATATTGGAGTTTTTACTGCACTACATTTATTTGATAAATTTAGTTACTAGTTACTTTGCAGATTCAGATTAACAATACAAACTATAATCAAAAAATAAATGATGTTGTTTCGTTGTAGATTAAGATAAGACTTTATTGATCCCCGAGGGGGAAATTCACAAGCTGCCCTGCAGTATATGAAGTTGTTGAAATTAACCCCACCTTTACCAGCTACAACATTAAAATGATGAACTATATTATTCTGAAATGGGCCATTCTGCATGAAGTGTACTTTAAGTATATTTTGATGCCAATGCTTTTGTACTTTTCTACACTTTGGTATTGCTACTTTTACCAAAGAGTAGTAGAGAGTAGTAGTAGTAGAGAGAGTACTTCTTCCATCGCTGGTTGTTGACTTGATGTGTATCTGCACTGTTTCATGTCTTCTCTGTGTTGCAGATGGCTGCGTCTGTGATGCTGGATGGAGAGGAAAGAACTGCAGCCAAGGTAATCAGGAGCCTCATCTGTGTCTCACACACACACACACACACAAACCATTGACCAATAGCATGCCGTTCGTAACCCTGCGGGAACGGAGAGCCGAAGCTCTAAATGTATAAACTGATCCACAAAAGTACAAATACTTCACTTGAATAAATTGTGACCTTATTGTCCCATAAGCGACTGAGCTAACGAGCTTGCTAACTGACAGTTAACCCTTAACCCTGAAACAGTCTTAAACCTGTATTTCCTCAAATTGGTCCTCACAAAGATAGTGGAACAAGAGTGTACACACACTTTCACGTCTGATGTAGTTGTTAAACCCCAAGTGCCAACTCGCAGGAGTCTCATTTGCTGGAGAAATTTTCTTTTACAGAATACGTTCTAATCATACTTCTTAGAGGTCAAAGGTCACATACTGAGAGCCTGTCATTGTCAAAAATATCTTGTTTACACACAGCTTTTCCTGCCCAGGCTCACCTCTCCCACCCGGTCATGTACAGACTGATACAACCCACAAACTTGGTTGGGTCTCCTCTTCGTAAATCAGATGTTACAATATCTGACTTTCAAATCAAAGAGTAGAGTGAAAGTGCAACAGCCTTCAACTCTTGCATCGCCAGCTGCCAGTAGTAATAACTGTAGAGGTCTGACAATACGTTTGGGGTCCTGTAGAAATCATGTCAGAGAAAAGTACTAGAGAAAGGAACGAATTGAGACACTGAGAAGGGAGGTAGAAGGATTTTTGAGGGTTATTGTAAAGGAGAAATATATGGGATGAGGGTTATAAGTTGACAGTAAAGTGGGATATTTTGTCCATCCATCCATCCATTTTCTTCCGCTTATCCGGGGCCGGGTCGCGGGGGCAGCAGTCTAAGCAGGGACTCCCAGACTTCCTTCGCTCCAGACACTTCCTCCAGCTCCTCCGGGGGGATCCCGAGGCGTTCCCAGGCCAGCCGAGAGACATAGTCCCTCCAGCGTGTCCTGGGTCTTCCCCGGGGCCGCCTCCCGGTGGGACATGCCCAGAACACCTCCCGAGGGAGGCGTCCAGGAGGCATCCGGATCAGATGCCCTAGCCACCTCAGCTGGCTCCTCTCGACGTGGAGGAGCAGCGGCTCTACTCGAGCTCCCCGTGTGACTGAGCTCCTCACCCTATCTCTAAGGGAGCGCCCAGCCACCGGGCGGAGGAAGCCCATTTCGCCGCTTGTATCCGCGATCTTGTCCTTTCGGTCACTACCCAAAGCTCATGACCATAGGTGAGGGCAGGAGCGAGATTGACCGGTAAATCGAGAGCTTTGTCTTCGACTCAGCTCCTTCTTCACCACAACGGTCCGATACAGCGCCCGCATCACTGCAGACGCTGCACCGATCCGCCTGTCAATCTCACGCTCCATCCGTCCCTCACTCGTGAACAAGACCCCGAGATACTTGAACTCCTCCACTTGAGGCAAGGACTCCCCACCTACCCGAAGAGAGCAAACCACCTTTTTCCGGTCAAGAACCATGGCCTCAGATTTGGAAGAGCTGATTCTCATCCCAGCTGCTTCACACTCGGCTGCAAACCGTCCCAGTGCATGCTGCAGGTCCTGGTTTGAAGAAGCCATCAGAACGACATCATCTGCAAACAGCAGAGATGAGATCCTGTGGTTCCCAAACCGGACACCCTCCGGCCCCTGACTGCGCCTAGAAATTCTGTCCATATAAATTATGAACAGAACCGGTGACAAAGGGCAGCCCTGGCGGAGTCCAACATGCACCGGGAACAGGTCTGACTTACTGCCGGCAATGCGAACACAGCTCCTGCTCCGGTTATACAGGGACCGGACAGCCCTTAGCAAAGGGCCCCGGACCCCATACTCCCAGAGCACTCCCCACAAAGCGCCCCGGGGCACACGGTCGAATGCCTTCTCCAGATCCACAAAGCACATGTGGACTGGTTGGGCAAAATCCCATGAACCCTCGAGCACCCGATGGAGAGTATAGAGCTGGTCCAGTGTTCCACGACTGGGACGAAAACCACTCTGCTCCTCCTGAATCCGAGGTTCGACTATCGGACAATTCTCCTCTCCAGTACCCTGGAGTAGACCTTACCGGGAGGCTGAGAAGTGTGATCCCTCTGTGATTGAACACACCCTCCGGTCCCCTTCTTATACAGAGGGACCACCACCCCGGTCTGCCAGTCCAGAGGCACTGTCCCAGACCGCCACGCGATGTTGCAGAGACGTGTCAGCCAAGACAGTCCCACAACATCCAGAGACTTAAGATACTCAGGACGGATCTCATCCACCCTCAAGCCTTGCCACCAAGGAGCTTGCCAACAACCTCAGTGACTTCGGCCAGGGTGATGGATGAGTCCGCCTCCGGGTCCCCAGCCTCCGCTTCCTCTTCGGAAGACGTGACAGCGGGATTGAGGAGATCCTCAAAGTATTCCTTCCACCGTCCGACAACATCCCCAGTCGAGGTCAACAGCTCTCCACCCGCACTGCATAAGGTGTTGGTGAAGCACTGCTTCCCCTCCTGAGCCGCCGGACGGTTTGCCAGAATTTCTTTGAGGCCGACCGATAGTCCTCCTCCATGGCCTCTCCGAACCTCTCCCAGTCCTGAGTTTTTGCCTCTGCGACCGCACGGGCTGCAGCACGCTTAGCCTGCCGGTACCCGTCAGCTGCCTCGGGAGTCCCACGAGCCAACAAGGCCCGATAGGACTCCTTCTTCAGCCTGACGGCATCCCTTACTTCCGGCGTCCACCACCGGGTTCGGGGATTGCCGCCGCGACAGGCACCAGAAACCTTGCGACCACAGCTACGAGCCACCGCATCGACAATGGAGGTGGAAAACATGTTCCACTCGGACTCAATGTCCCCAGCCTCCCCCGGGATCTGGGAGAAGCTCTCCCGGAGGTGTGAGTTGTAGACCCTGCTGACAGAGGGCTCCGCCAGACGCTCCCAGCAGACCCTCACGATACGCTTGGGCCTGCCAAGTCTGTCCGGCTTCCTCCCTGCCAGCGGATCCAACTCACCACCAGGTGGTGATCGGTTGACAGCTCCGCCTCTCTTCACCCGAGTGTCCAAGACGCGGCGGAGGTCAGATGATACGACAACAAAGTCGATCATCGACCTCCGGCTTAGTGTCCTGGTGCCACGTGCACTGATGGACACCCTTGTGCTTGAACATGGTGTTAGTTATGGACAAACTGCAACTAGCACAGAAGTCCAACAACTGAACACCGCTTGGGTTCAGATCAGGGGCCGTTCCTTCCGATTACCCCTCTCCAGGTGTCACTGTCGTTGCCACGTGGGCGTTGAAGTCCCCAGTAGAACAACGGAGTCCCCGGGCGGTGCACTGTCTAGTACCCTCCCAGGGACCCCAAGAAGGCCTGGTACTCTGCACTGCCGTTCGCCCATAGGCCGCCACAACAGTGAGAGACCTGTCCCCACCCGGAGGCGGAGGGACGCGACCCTCTCGTTCACCGGGGTAAACTCCAACACGTGACGGCTGAGCTGTGGGGCTATGAGCAGGCCCACACCAGCCCGCCGCCTCTCCCCGCAGGCAACGCCAGAGAAATGGAGCGTCCAGCCCCTCTCGAGGAGACGGGTTCCAGAGCCCAGGCTGTGCGTGGAGGCGAGGCCGACTATATCTAGCCGGTAACGCTCAACCTCCCGCACAAGCTCAGGCTCCTTCCCCCCCAGCGAAGTGACATTCCATGTCCCTAGAGCCAGTTTCTGTGTCCGGAGATCTGGTCGCCGAAGCCCCTGCCTTCGACTGCCGCCCAGATCTCTCTGCACCGATCTGGGCGGTGCAGGGATATTTTGTATGTACAATAAAACATACATTTTGGTGGTAGCTGACATCGGAGTGGGAAATAAACATTTATGGTAAGCCATCTAGAGGTAAATTATTGGCTCTGGGTTATAGTTTTTTAAAGGCCCAATGAAATGGCATCTTTACTTTCTTAAAGAGATGCCATGTCATGCTTATACAGATTTTTATCTTTTTTACAGTGTAGTGTAGGCATCGAATACACGTGTTTGAAAAGCTGCACCTGTGCTGCATCTTAATTTGATCTGATCTTAGATTTAAATCAAAATTTTCGAAACAGTGGTCTCAAAATACTGGATATCTTTATCTGTATCAGCTTTATAAATAGGCAGTGGCACGTCGCTAGCAAATTCCTCACACACTTACTTGAACAGTGAAACTGATTGATTGTTACCATTTTAGTTCCTTTTGGTTTGTTGTGTGTTGCCTTTTTGCTGGAAGATTTATTCGTCCTCACTGCAGGAAGTTCATTATTTATATAAAAGATATAGCTGTGTTTTGCATGAATTTTACGCTAGTGGCGTGGCTCTGGGGATAGCGCTGTCGCTCTGTCAATCGGTCGCAGCAGCAGTTTTTACACACAGTACGTGTACATTGGAAAAGTCGCCTGTATTAACGTCATACGTCAACAAGAATCTATGTGATTATGTGTACAGCACAAAAGAAATAGCTCTGTTAGCTACTTTAGCCTTTATGTCTTCTCATAACATTAAAAATGTTCTAGCCATGCTAGCAGCAGAGCTCTAGGGATGGCACTGTTGGTCAGTCGGTCCGCCATTTTGGTCCATGACATTTTGTACAGACATTCATGGTCCCCAGAGGACGAATCCTACTGACTTTGGTGATCCACTGACTTTTCTTCTAGCGCCACCATGAGGTTCACATTTGTGCTTTTGAGTCAACATGAGTGCTCATGTCTCAACAACTACTGGATTGAGTGACATGAGATTTGGTTCAGACATTCATGTTCCCCTCAGGATGAACTGTAATAACTTTCGTGATCCTCTGACTTTTCATCTAGCGCCACCATCAGGTCGACATTTCACTTTTGTCCTGCAAAACTAATGTCATTCCCACCGGCCTCAGCTGTACTTTGTGTTTATTGCTAATAAGCAAATGTTAGCATGCTAACACACTAAACTAAGATGGTGAATATGGTAAACATTATACCTGCTAAACATCAGCATGTTAGCATTGTCATTGTGAGTATGTTAGCATGCTGACGTTAGCATTTAGCTCAAAGCACCGCTGTGCCTAAGCGTGGCTGTAGACTCTTGTTATTGTAACGTTGATCTCTTATCTTATTTAAAGAGTGCCTCCCAGGTTTCTATGGTGACGGCTGCAATCAAACCTGCGCCTGTGTCAACGGCGGTTCCTGCGACCCCGTCCACGGACGCTGCGCCTGCCCCTCTGGTTTCCACGGCAACAAGTGTGAACAAGGTAGAACTACGTGGTACTATAACACGACCAGTGACACCACGTCACACCAAATGTCTCTTTATTCAAACAGGTTAGAGTTTGAATCACATCTGGGACACAAAGTTATCCCATTGGAAATATTTAATAATTCATCCTCTAAATTGTGAAGATTTGTTTTGGTTTTACACCATTATTAAAAAAAATGTTGGTTCACTTCCTTTTTAAAATTTAAATTTCGTCTCTCTCTGTGTCAGTGTGTCCTCTGGGTTTCTTCGGCTCGTCCTGCGCTCAGGAGTGTCGCTGTGACGACCTGTGTCCATGTGACCCGCAGACAGGAAGCTGTAACGCCACACTGCGAAGAGAGACCAACTACACCTTACACAGAGGTACACACACACACACATACACACACATTTACATACAGGGTGGGTCAGCCGATCACTGTCGCATGATTAGCTGCAGGGTTTTTCAGCTGAATGAAAGGCTGATTTTGATTATCTACCTGCATCTCAACTGCTTCCTCTTCCTCATCCTCACTCTTACATTATACACAGAGAGCTATAGTGTGTGTGTGTGTGTGTGTGTGTGTTATAGATGCACTGATCTGATATTGAATGTGATCCTTGCCGGTTTTAACATATTGTCGTCTGCCGCAGGTTTTTCGATCGACCTCCTGTCGTTTACTTGTTCATTTTACGAACTCTCTGACCTCTGATCCATTTAAAGAGACAGCTGGCGCTACGCACACGCAGAGATGGTCACCAAATGTATCCCCAACACTTAGTAGTAGCTGTAGTGAGCGTGAGAGAAAAAAAGTCAGATTGAGACGGAGACACTGACCATGTGTGACACTGAATGCGCTTCAAACTCTGTATATCAGCCTCAATGTGTGTGTGTGTGTGTGTGTCTTAGAAAAAGGCACAGAGAGTGTTTATCACTGTGTTAAAGTGTGTGTATGGGTGTGTGTGTGTGTGTGTTCACGGTTAGCAAATGTTTGACTATTTGCATAGAGCAGAAGTGACAACAGTTCAGTCTTTGTTGCTGTCTGTCCAAACAGAGCAGAACTGTATCGACTCATCTGGGAAGACTGGACGTGTTGCTCATCTGCTGCTCCCAAAACTCCACGCTCTGTAACTCCACACTGTAACTCTTGAACTCTGTAACTGCTCATCCCAAAGACACGGAGCCAGTGGGGTCAATTAAAACAGTGCGCCGAACAAAACAAATCTTATATGAACAGCCTTTTCTGATTGGTTTCTAGGATCCAGAACCTCCTCTGTACAGAGTCCGATGGGTGTTGAGATGTTTTAAAGGAATAGCTCGTCATTTTTGTTAAATTCGAAAAGCGCATCACCAGCAGTTCTAAAGCTCACTAATTAACAGGTAAGCTGGGCTAATCACCTCCCGGCTGCAGCTCCGTATTTAACGCGCAGACGTGAGAGTGGCATTCATCGTCTCATCTGAATATCGTCTAGAAAGCAAATAAGTGCATTTCTCAAAATGTCAAACAATTCCTTTTAATCTGTTTTTCCCTCAAATCAGTATAATGTGTGCTGTCAAATTTCAAATAATTTCCTTAAAATTACTCTTTTGTATAGTCAGTCTACTTATTTTGTTTCCTCGGTTTAGTATTTCATACCCTCAAATCATTAAATTGGGCCCTTGAATTACTTTCCCTCAAATGAATAGTGGTATCGCTTGAATTGGATTTATCTCCTCATTTTGTCTAGATTTTTGACTGTAGATATATGTTGCGTAAAGCTCATCTTATATAAAATCTTGCATAGGTATTATTTGACCCCAGCTAAATTCCAAAATGCATGGATATGTATTAGGCTGTAAGCGGAAACGTACATTCCTACATACAATTTAAGAATACCTTTTAATGTCGCTGGATTTTGGGAAAACATTTCGGTCTCTCTTACTTTTTTTTTATAATCCTTCTTCCTTTTTCTCATTTAATAAACCTGTGAGCCAAGATTTCTAAAGGGATACATGTTTTTTTTTCTTTACCAAAGATGTTTTCCTCTCTCTCTCTACTGTTTCAAAGATGCATGACACAAAAATGTAAATGAAATTAGAATGAAAATGCAGTAAAATATATAAATCACAAGAAATAGCATCTGTCCAACTTTGCATTGGACAAGTCTAAGAGCAAAACTTAACACTAAGATTTAACTCTTAATAAGAATCAGTGGGTTGACGTCTTCTGTTAGTTACCCAGCTCTTCTTCCTCTTCTCTCCACAGCTGGACACTGTCTAGCCAAACAGATGTTTACATCTTGGCGACGAGAGGAAGAAGCTCACAGAGAGCAGCCTCATCTAACAGAGTAAGTGTCAACGGTCGAGCCACATGAACCCCCGCCCCTGACATTTTCACCTCTGCTGTCCATCTTTCATGTCTGTTCGCTAAACCGTCTCCTTCATAAATGGTCACAGTTTTCTCACTTTGGGATGTTTTAGCTCTAGATATAATTCCAACACGAGACATATTCCTGATCGTGTACTTTAGAGCGAGATAAGGAATACAGTTTATTTCTTATTTCATATACAGTAATTCGCAGTTGGCAGGCACAAAGATTCTCCGTCAGATGCAGAAAATGTGTTGTGAGCTAAGGTGTGAAATCGCCCCATCTGCCAGCCAAATGTTAAACCACGGCCGGTCAGTTTATCTCCCCTTCAGCCTCTTAAACACACATTGTTAGGAGGGTCTGTTTTCTGTCTGTCTGTCTGTGTAAAGCGAAACCCACCCACTCATTATTAAATCAAAAACGCGTCAAATGCTTTGAGGCTAATTTTAAATACAGGTTTTTGCAAGATGATGAGAAATCACAAACGGCGGCGCTACATGTCACAGTTTGACGTGAGGTATTTAACAAGGAACGATCAGATCTCTGAGCACAGCAGCACTCTGATTAAAAGGGGTCCAGTTAAAAACGCACCGCGAGGCAGTCCAGACCTGCATTTGGCTTCTTGTCTCAGACTCTCCTTTACATGTAAACAAGGCCGACACTCTGAGGACGGGACGCATTCATTAGCCTCCTTACCTTTCACATGCAAGTGAGGAATTGTTAGTTGTTGCTATGGTTTCTGGAGAGCGCTTTGTGAACAGGTACTCTGGTCACAGATGGACGAGAGGACAGTTTGGGGTTGGTTTTTTTTTTTTTTTTTTTTTTTTTAAACCTCATCTGTTTTAACCCTTTTTTGACCAAAAGATGGAAACATTTGAACTGAAACCAGTCGCCAGAGGTTCACAGACATATTCATACTCACTTTTGGGAACGTTGTATCCTGGTTGCGCTGCAGCATCTACAGTATCTCTGCCGCGAGGCAAATGTCCACTGGAAGCGTCTCAGAAAAGGAGTTTTTCAAGCATAGCTTAGGTTTAATACGTGTTTTCAGCTCACTCAGGTTGTGTAAGACATGCTTAGTCACTTTTTTAAACTTTTTTTTTATTTAATTCATGTGCTACAGCTTGTATCTGTATTTCCTGAATAGTTTATATTCAGGAAAACTGTCTCTCTGTCTCCTCTCTCTCTCTGTTTTCTTCTGCTTCTCCTCACAGACAAGGAAAACTAGGTATGCTGTTTATGTGCGAAGACAAAGTCAGTAACAAATGAAATGCATCATTTAAATATTTATTTTATGTCAATGAATATGGGAATTCAGATACGCTCACAAGTGAATTTTACACTTCAGAGATTGTCACGACGCTGTGTTTACGTGCACTTGTTATAGTCGGCTTTCTGCAGCTATCTGAAAAGAGTATAAGAGCTAAATTTCTCCTGGAGAATGCCAGTTTCTTGGCCATGTGTACGCGTAACTGTGTCTATAATCAGCTTTTCCACGTGTGCACATGTTCACGACAGTGACTTCAGACAGGGAAAGTATTGCTGTGTCAGCGGAGCAGCGGGATGAAAGGAGAGATAATTACTCAGAGCGATGCGTTCTTCACATTCAAAATAATTTCGTCCAAAGTCTGAAACTGAAACTAAGGAGCTTCTATGGATCGAAATAAGTTGGTTTCTACTACTGAACATTTGACTTTTTGTAAAATTCATTCGATTAATCGATTAGTCGATCAACAGGAAATTAACTGGCTACTATTTTGATAACTGACGAATCGTTTCAGTTATTTTTCAGGCAAAAATCTCAAACATTGAATGGTTCGAGATTCTCAAACGTGACAATTTCATGCTTTTCTTTGTCATAAATGATAGTAAATACAGGGTTCGTACGAAGTCTTGAAAGTTTGGAAAATGCCTAATTATAACCGTTATGTTTTCAAGGTTTGGAATATGCTTGAAATTCGAATGTAATCCTTGAAAAATGCTTGATTTTCAACATAATCTGGTGTTTCATTAACACTATCAGACATGTAAAGCAAAAATCTTTTAATATTTGAAATGAAACAATCCCGTCCTTGATGATAAAGGATTTGAGAATCTGGAAATGTTCACTTTAGGTACCTTAAAAGTGCTTGAATTTTACTCTGCACGAACCCTGTAAATCAAATATCTTTAGGTTTTGGACCGTCAGTCGGACAAAGCAAGTCATTTGAAGATATTACGATGAATATATTTCACTATATTCTGACATTTTATAAACTGAATTAAGATGAATTGATGATGAAAATAAGCACTAAGTTGAGACACTGTAAGGAAAAGATTTACAATAACCTGCTTACCTAGTTACTCACTTACCTTTGATATTGGTCCCTTTACCTGAGTTTCTGTTACACCTGACATCAAACTCTGCTTTATGTGACGTCCTCCATGTTTTTAGTTTTTATCAAATCAATCTGACCTGGTCCGTCTCTCCTCAGGCGTACGTGGCTGATGATCACCTTCGCTCTGGCCTCCCTGCTGTCAGCCAGCCTGCTGGTTCACCTCGTGCGGGCGTGTCGCAGCTCAATGGCGGCTCACTTCCCTGAGCGCCGAGACTACTCCTACGTCCCGCTGAACGACATCAACGGAGCCATCGCTTCGCGTGCCGGAGCGGGCGCTGGGGGATCCGGGAAAGTGGGTTTTGGATTGGACGACTCGGACTCTCAGGATGAAATCTGGTCTCCGTCACGCTCAGGGAGGTCGTAGCTGTCAGGAGGACCGAGGGCGACGAGTGAGGACGCTCTTGTTGTTGCACAAAGAGACACAACTGAAACTCAGTGTTCCTCTGCTTCATTTAATCCTCTAATCTTGTCAAATTTCCTTCGACAATCCCGCTGAAATGAAAGGGGAAGCTAAAGGACGGAGCACAACCGTTTTGTTGCATCCTTTTTACTCTGCTGACCATCAAACCGCCCGCCAGATATTTTCAGACGTTCGCTTACATTTTTCGTTTACAACTCAAGACCTTTTTGAAAAGAGGTCAAAGCTTTATTTTGTCGGGAATCTGGATGTCCGAGCTTTGAACTCTGACCGGGGGCCCGCATCACGACGCAGGGTTAGCGTGTCGTCCAGCTATCTTTGAGCTTAACTCTTGTTCGCTTTTAAAACGGGGTAGATCACCGTGGTAACCTATGCTGCACAGCTAACCAACTACTCCAGGGCAGGTTAACTTCAGCAGCAGCCCGACCGCTGACCAATCAGATCGCTGGAAAAATGGAGTCATCATTCCCTCAGGATGGGACAAAAGTAGCGAGTTTACAAAAAAGTGACAAAGAGCAATAGAGATATTTTTAATATATCAATAGAATTACTTTAATACCCATGGTCGTTTATTAGAGACAGTAGAAACAGAACAGAAACAGATTATAGTTCACCACACTAACAGCCTGATTAATGCCAATTATAGCTGAATATTAGGCCTTAGTTTCTTTTATAGCTATTATAACTATGTGTAGTTGGTTTATCATGTAACAACAAAAAGTCTCAAAACGTTTTAACACGGTGAAAAAGCCAACCGTAATTATAATTCCCGGACTTATTCATAGACTTGCTTTTTTATTTGGATGTTATTCCGACAGTTTCTACGGCTTCTTATTTTATTCTAGTCGTGTGCCTCCGGTGCATCTCGCTAAATATCACTTTTGCCGCAGTCACATCCCCACAGTTTCATCTCGTGTCATATTGAGTGTTGAGCTCGTAGCTGGATTCGAAACCCGCTTCACGACACCCGTTATCCAGGATCTCCAGCGTTGAGCTCGGTGATGCCGGTTAACCAAAGAGAGCCCGACTAAGTTGGACTTTGTGATGCAGGCTCCTGGTAGGATGACGTTTTCAACTTGTTGCCACGTAAACAGATGAACTTTGAACTCTAACCAGGAAGGTCCTGGCGTTCAAAACAAACTGTTACTGAGGTTGTTTTTTTTTTTTTTATCAGACAATTTCGTATCAGCACTAGGATTTTTAGATGTTTTGTCATTATGCACTGGGCTCTATGTCTGAATGTAAAATAACTGAGGTTAACGTGCAGATTATCAGATAAAAAAAATTAAAGAAATGTTCTCAGTAATCAAGATGCAACGAATATTCGATCAGTTTAAACTTCTCTGTAGAAATGTGCCAGCTTTGTATCTCATCAGGATTTCTTACTGTTCACTGAAAGAGCTTTCTTTATAATGTCATTTGTAAATGTCACCAAATTCCTGATATGTAATTGACAGGTTCTTTTTTTTTTTTTACCTGTTTTAAGCACATAAATAAATGTAAATATCGGGATTCAGTTTTGCCCACTTAAAAGATGAATCTGTCTCATTTGGTTTTGCGTTCACCAGTGTCTTCGCTCACTAACTCCACTTTTTTTGAGTTTTAAAGATGGCAGTTGATCAGGCATGAGCAAATCTGCATCGGCACTTTCAGAGGAATTGAAAATATAAAAGATTCAAAGTCTGTTGCTATGTTTGCCACTTATGGGGCAAAGGTTTAAGGTTCGGTCTGGCAGAACCAGAGGAAACGACATTTGAATTTAAAAAGTTTGATCCTTTTCCCTTTCAGGACATCTCGGCTTGTCAGACTCAGCCATCATCAATCTAATCCGGACTTTGAGTTTAATGCTAACTTCGCCTGTCAGCAGGCTTACGGTTATCATGCTAACATGTTAGCATTTAAACAGCAAAGAAACTCAAGGTCCAGTAATTATTTTTTTCCAGAGCTTTCAGCCACATCTTGCTCCATCCCCTGAGGAGGAGTCTGAGATGTGATTCAAAGCTCTGGAAAAGGCTAGAAAGTTAAGATTTTTCTTGTCGAATGCTAAAGGCAATGACAGTGTTTGGCACTTAGCATTAGCAACAACGTTAGCTTGTTAACATGCTAATGTCAGTGGGGATAGGATGCCCTGTTACATAAAGATAATGTTAGCATGTATGCAATAAACACGCTGATGGGAATTTGGTTATTAGCTTTAGAGGTATCCCGCTGTGAACCGAAGCGTTGAACGTGTGGAAACTTTGACCTGCAGGTGGCGCTACATGAAAAATTAGAGGATCACCAGAGTTGTTAGGATTCATCCTCTTAGGAACAGGGATGCCTGAACCAAATTTCATGGAGATCCATCCAATAGTTGAGATATTTCACAACGGACCAAAGTATTAGCCTGACGACGACCAACAGACAAACACTGCCGCGAGTGAAGCTCCGAAACGAGGCTTCTTCGGCGGCCTGCAGGGGGTCGGCACGAGGAGCCGAGCTGCTCAGAGCTTCTTCTTACAGCTTGATAACTGACACAGATTCATGACTACAACTGCCACTGACCGTCAGACACGACGTGCAAAACAAGTACTGGGTCATTTTGAGATCATGATGTCTCACAAGAAACACGTGACTGCTGGTTTGGTTTGTTTTTTTATTGTAGATTAAAAGTTTCTGGGGTCATTGTATGTATTTTTTTAACTGTTAAAACACCTGGTGTGAGTTCAGAAACACTTGGTTGTCAGTGTGAAAGAAAATAAGCATTATTTTCTGCCTCACTGACTCACCCTGAAACCTGTGCAGTCAGCTCTGACATCCAGGTCAGCTGAGGCTGAGGTTTCGCCCCGCAGGTCACTGCACATTTAGGGGCATTTCTGTCCACTGTCAGTTCACTGGAGCGTTCACTTGACCTCTGACCTCCACCACAAGCTGCACGGTCCTCGCTCTGAGTTTCACTTTTGGGTCAGCTGAGTTGTTTTTAACTCTTGAGTTTCCTATCTTTGACTTTGGATGTTTGTTGAGTTTAAACTGATGTGTGAAAGTTGTATTAGTTTAGGTGAGAAGATCGCTGTCCAAAGGTAACGAAATCCACCTACCAGCACCTCTGAAGCTCGCTAATAAACACGTCTTATCTCGTTTGTTTAAGTTGTGCAAAAACTGAAGTGTAAAAATGACAAGTTGTGGTTTTACAGGGAGTTATGTGCCAGACAATGAAAATTAGCCTTTTGGCAAAATTTGACACATTAACGTCACGTTGCTGTTAATTAATGTGTGCTGTCCCTGATGAATAAATGAATAAAGATATGTGAAACAAGATAAAACTTGTTAATTGATTAGCTTTAGAGGTGCTGGTAGGTGGGTTTGTTACTTTTGGACAGTGTTTCCCAGTGTTTTGTGCTAAGCTAACTGTCTGCTGGTTGTACCTTCGTATTTAGACATGAGTGGCATCGATCTTCTCATCTGACGCTCACCAAGAAAGTGAATAAGTGCGATACTCGAAATACTCCCCTGCATGCCGACGAGAGTTTCAGGTATAAAGAGATGCTAGTTTTTGATCAGGAGCATGTTTTGCAGAATGTTTGCCGTAACCTTAGGCACAAACACAGAGAGAGAGAATTAAAATGTACATTTTCTGGTTCCAGGAACTAACAAAGATGTTGACGAGCTTTAAACCAAACCTCCAGGCTTCGAAACATCCCTGTGTGTGTGATGTCACAGATACTACATACATGTCTTCCTCCAGACTGACTGACAGGCAGCGTGTAAACACACACAGCGAAGCATTCGGCGGACTGAACCGGAGGAGCTCCAGGAATCTGAGCGTCATTCCAGCAGCTATTATTGCTTCTTGTCTGCAACACTGACAGACGTCTGTACAACAAAACCTGTCGGGATGCATTCTACGCCACGGGCTGTTAAAATACTCCCAACATCTGCCGTCAGGTGACCTGAATTAAAAACCGCGTGAACAGCACGAGCTGCAGTCAGTGTGTCGTATATGTTTTCAATACGAGACACGCTTCACAAATAAAGACTCCACTCTGTCGCTGCTCCTCTCTCTCGTGCTCTTTCGAAGGCCAAGTGGAAGTGAGATTGGATGACTTATGGTGGTCATTAAGCGCTTATCAGAGCAGCCATAGACCGTCGCTCTGCAGAGACGCAGCACGTTCAATAATCCTGTTTGCATTGACCATCTGTGGAGGGAAACATCCAGGTCTTCACAGGCTTCATTTCCCCACAGCCCATTTCTCTCTGCTGCCTCATTTCCTCTTCATCAGTAATCCTGTTTGTATCGATCGTGTTGCAACATTAAAAAAAAAAAGAGAGAGAGACGACCAGGCTCTGCAAACAAAAGACTCCCAGGTGACCTGTTGAGATTTCTGGAAACCTGTCGTTCTGGCTGGTGCGAAGGTTTTTGGCAGCAACGTGCAGTCGAAACAAAAGTGATTCCAGTTTATCTGTAATGTGATCGTCCTTTCTTTCTTCCAGGGTTAATCCTCTGAGAGTGGAAAGGAAGCATACAGTGGCATGAAATGGAAATACTCAAGTAAAGTACAAGTTTGTCAAAATTGTACTTAAGTACAGTACATGAGTAAATGTACTTGGTTACTTTCCAGCACCGCAGTGGCGGTAGATTACTGTTTCCTCAGGAGGTCTCCTCCCTGTTGTTGCTTTTCTCACTTCTTCCTGTCATTTGAGCACATTTCTGTTGAAAACTCTGTCGAAATGTGTCTCTTTAAAGATTTGGACATCAACATTTCCACCAAGACTTCTCTCTGTTATTATAATTCCTTCTGTCAGCCGCCTTCGCTTTTCCAGTGATTCACTCCGACAGGAGCTTAGGAAAGCGTCTGACGATCCTTTCCTGTCTGGATTCACGTCGTCCTCACTCGGAGAGGTGATTTAGTTTTTTTTCCAAAACAGAGGAGAGGTTCATTTAATAAAGATCTGCCGATGGCACCATCAAAGACTTCAACAGCTGAAGTTCAGTAGTTGCCATTTTGTCAGCCGTGGGTTTACACTTTGAACCTGACGACACCTTCCCTGATCTACAACAACAGTAAACGTCCTTTAAAAAGAATCAGTTTCTTCAGATCTCGCCTCATGATCTTCATATTTAGATGTTTTCTTAGTATCAAGCAGTGGTGGCATGTAACATTGACATTTACTCAAGTACTGTACTTTAAATACAAATTTGAGGTACTTGTACTTTGAGTCTTTTCTGCCGCTTTCTGCTTCCACTCCGCCACGTCTCAGAGGGAAATATTGCACTTTGTACTTCACTACATTTATCTGACAGCTTTAGTTACTTTACAGATTAAATTTATATTTGAAGAGTTTAAAAAAATGTTTTGTTATAAATTAAACTACTCAACAGTTTATACAAGTACAGCTGAAACGATTAGTCGATTAATCAGTTAGTCGGTCGACAAAGTTAATTGGCAACTACTTTGATAATAGTAATTATATAATTATACGATCAAATAATTTATTATTGTTAATAACGTCGAGCTTCGGACTGTCGGTCGGACACGACGACACGGTGAAGGCGTCACTTTGGGCTCTGGGTCGTCGTGACGGCGTTTCTCACTGTTTTCAGAAAGTTTTCCAAACCGATCGATCGATCGATGGAGAAAAGCATCATCAGCTGCAGTCCTTTCCATTAATGCACGAGGAATAATAACCTGATGACAGAATATATAACAGCACAGCAGCCACAGGGACGCTGCACTGATTAGACTTACATTTACCTAATTAAGGTTTTGAATGCAGGACTTTTACTTGTAGTGGAGTATTGTCAGTGTGGTGTTTAGTGCTTTTACTTAAGTAAAGGATCTGAATACTTCTTCCACCGCTGTATATATGTATATATTTAGATTCCATGGCTCACAGGTCTATGAAACTGTAACTTTTTTTCTTTCACAGAAACTAACATGCAAATTGATTTCTGAGCAGTAACTAAAGAGAGTGGAAATGTTGTGCCGCCCTGCAAAATGCACCATTATATGTTCACATTTGGTTCTGTTGCTCATTTAATCATACGGCTGGACGAGTCATCATCTGAAGTCTTCACATGCAGTCTTTTTTGGTGACTCACTTTCTTCCTGCGAGTTATTTTGATGGAGAAAGGAAGCGGGCTGCGTTTTATGACTTCACCGCTATTATTAACTCACTTTATGAGCTGAGGGCTGGAGAGCAGCCAGCAGAGAGCTCGTTCGCAGAGGTGACTGATGGGACATTGAGAGCCAATGACCTGCTGGCTCTCTGCGGCCGGTCCCGCCTCCCGGTCCGCTGGCCTCAGCTGATGCAACTCAGAGGGAGGATTTTCACTTTTCAAATTGTTCCTGCGGCCTTCAGTGTGCTTTCTGAATCCTCTGTGTTGTGCAGAAACAACATGTCTGACGTAACGAATCGATGGAAATGAACTCTTCATTTTCTCACGTTTTCCCACAGCTAGTGTCTGATATCAGCTCATCAGACTCTCGCGCTGCTTCTTATCTCCTGGGTGCGTTCACATGTTGTTGTTTGTGGTCGTGCGCGTCAAAGCTTAATTGGGAGTTAAGGTGACACCCCACCCCAAAACACTCCTCCACCCCTGTAGAGTTGTAGTTTCCTCATTGATGAAGAGCAGCGGTTTGAACAGTCAAGCAACGCTCAGATCATTTCCATTCTTTTTTAACGAAAGTTTCAGGTTTAAAAATGGCGGCTGTGGAAAGAAGGCCTCGCTCTTTGAGTCTGAACAACTGACATCACGTTTCTAGGTTGCTGGAATATTTACAGCTACCAAAATCTTACTGGAGATATTTGTCCAGTTTTTCACTGAAAAGCAGAATTTAGTTTTCTACAGTTTCAGGGTTGATTTTGTTTTTATTCTTTAGGCTCAGAGAGAATGAAGGTCAGCGGAGGCTAACGGTTAATCAGAAATACTTTAAGGTCTTTAATAGGTTTAATAGTTTAAAGTTAGGCATTTAGATGTGATGGTTAAAGGTTAGGGGCTAGAGAAAGCATTATGTCAGTGACTGTCCCCCACAGGGATAGAGAAACAAACTTGAGTGTGTGTTTGCGGGCGGGTATTACTAATGTTGCGGGGACATACATCTGTTTACACAGTCACATTGTGGGGACTCGCCTTCCTTATGGGGACAAAATGCCCCACAATGTAAATCATTAAACTTTAGGGTGTAGACTTGGGTTAGGGTTAGGCAAGTAGTGGTTAGGGTAAGTCTCCAGGGAATGAACGTAAGTCAATGTAATGTCCCGACCGTGTGTGTGTGTGTGTGTGTGTGTGTGTGTGTGTGTGTGTTATTGATGCTGCATGGTTGTAAAGCTGTGAACTCTCACACCACAGAGGTCAATGCATTACACACGGGCAAGACAAAGCGGCGGCTGAACCCTGACTGACACAGCTCATCACCACGGCGACAGTCAACAGCTGGAGGAGGTGCTGAAAACAGGCCCAGAGGCTGCGAGCGTTTACAACTAAAAACAAAGTAATGAGGTCTAAAATGACAATTCAAGCATTTGAAAAAATATAAAACTATAATTAAAAAAAAAAACTAATTTCAGAGCCAATCATTTGCTCTCAAATGATTAATTCATATTTAATTCATAATTCTTGATCTATTATTATAGATTAAGATACCGATCAGTATATAAAGTAGTTCAAATTAGCAACATTAAAGTGATACAAACGTTATTGCGTCACTATTTATAATCCAATAATATTATATACATTATTCTGAAATGGGCCATTCTGCAGAACGAGTCCTTTTACTTTTGGTACTTTAAGTTCATTTTGATGCTAATACTTTTGTACTTTTACTTAAGTAAGGTTTTGAATGCAGGACTTTTACTTGTAACAGAGTATTTCTGCACTGCGGTGTCGGTACTTTTACTTAAGTAAAAGATCAGAATACTTCTTTCACCACTGCTAAGTAGCAAATGTTACTGTAGCATGCTAGCACACTGATCTAAAATGGTAAACATTATACCTGCTAAACATCAGCATGTTAGCGTTGTCCCTGTGAGCATGTTAGCATGCTGATGTTAGCATTTAGCTCAAAGCACCGCTGTGCCTCTGTGCAGCCTCACAGAGCTGCTAGCGTGGCTGTAGACAATAAGTCTGGTTTCTCTCCCGATGAGTCTTTCACACCCTCAATACTCTATCTTGGAGAAAATATGAGTGTGTGAAACATCGAGTACTGGCCGTACAAACGGACAGGGGATAAGTGAATTTCGCCGCAGGAGTATTTTTCAGAAGTTTCTCAGCATTTTGTCAGGAGTCCCTGTTTTCAAGCCCATAGGAGGGGAGTATGTAATACTCAGAGATAGAGTATCTGATCTTGAGAACAAACTGAATCATCGTCAAGCCTACTTGACAGAATATACATTGCTCAATGAGTCTTCAGCGACAACAACACGAGGTCACTGACACCCGCTGTGCTCACACAGCACAGTATTGTGCAACACAGACAGTAAACATTAGCCAGATTATGTAAAGACGCAGCAGAAGGTAGGCGACTGTGCATTGTTGTGATGAATGAATGTGATGTGTAACAGTTATCGCTTATTATGTCGGCAAATGGGACATTTTGTCCATGACGCTCCCAAACACACACACACACACACACACAGAGTACTGAACACCGTGTGTGCTTCATTAGTGCTGTAGTAACAGCTAATAAGGAAGCTATGACTCCAGTTAGTATACCTGAATCCTCTCTTCTTCTGCGCACACATCTCTTAATATTAACTTCCTTAAATAGCTGAAATCCATGCCTCGAGTTTCCCTCACTTCGGAAAATAAAGGACAAACTGCTTGAAGGATATCTGGTGTTGTTCTATATTTTCTTACTGTCAACAAATCCCAAACCAACAACGTGTCACTCCATCTTTCTGACTTCCTGTCTGTGGCTCTCAGCTCCAAGCCCGTTGGTTCCACCTGAAGACGTAAATCTTTAAAAACACCACATATAGTTTCTTTTAAAAAAAATAAATAAAGGCTCAGTAATTTTCTAAAACAGTTTTTAATCAAAGAAATAGTGCATTTGTTGGGGACTATTTTCAGCTGCGGATTAATCTACATTTTAAGGTACAAGGTGATCTATTCATTTTACGACACAAGGTTGTATAATGAAATGAAAGTTTGTAGTCCCTTCATGCTACACACGTAGAACGTAACGGATAATTAAATTAATATTAAAACAGGGTAACATAAAATAAATAAATTAAGTTATTTATATACATAACCTGCATGTAAACACCCAGGAAATAATTCTGCAGCGCGTTTTTTTAATTTGCGTCTGATGGAATGCAAACAGCAGACAGAGATAAAAAAAATAATAAATAATAAAAAAAGTACGGAAAAACAACATTTTGACTGTCTGTGATCTCTATATTTCTATAAATCTTACAGTATCCGTATGTGTTTTTCTGTTTCCCGTTATAGTTTCAGACCGCAGGTGGAGCACAGTGAAGATGATGTGATGTAACACGCCGGGAAGGAAAAGAACAACAACAGGAAGGGAGCAGTGGAGGACTCCTTATCAGTGTTGTGATGTCAGAACAGTACAGGTGTGACCTTGTTATATGGGAATGGAAAAATCGAGAGTAACATGTTGTCCCCGTATCCCGCTTCTGTTTGCGCGTCTGTTTCCACATGGATTCTTAGCATGACTTTCTGTTTTGTTAGCTGGAAACATTCACACTTTTTTTTTTTGTAGTTGAGGAAGGACAAAGATGGCAGTGAGGTAGCTCTGTACACAAACAAGGAGTGACACAACACACACACACACACACTGAGGGTGATGCCACCGCCAGGGTTAGGGGTTGAATTCCCCGTGTGTCTCCGGATGTCAATAATATCCGAGAAATCTTCCTAAATTAAGCTCAACCCTCACACTTTTTGGACAATCCACATTAAACTTAAAAATCTGTCTCTGATCTTTTAGATTCCCTTTGTGATTGGTAGAGATTTAATAACGTAAAACAATACAAAATTAAAGCTTTTACGCAAGCTAATGAGTTTTTATTCAGTCCAGTTCATGTCCTTTATTGTGCTGGGAACCGAGGGAAAGTGTATTGTATATTTGAATTAGTACATTTGTTGCACATGGAGTAAATAAAAGTTTGAACATTTGCGCTTCATTTTCAGAAACATTTCGTACCCGCAGGAAGGATGTCGCTTCGGCCCTGGATTTTGGAAGATGGATTTTGCTTTTCTGTGTGATTTTTTTAGCTTAAAATGTCTGACAAGGAAGGCTGCTACATGCTCACCAATGATTTTGAAATCAGTGCTGACTTTATTCCTGTTTGGCACATTTGAATTCCCATATCAACAAGGTCAAGAAAGAAAAGGGAGGATATGGAGGCAGTGACACTACCAGGGTTTAAGGGTTAATTACCCTGCAGGGCCTTTAAATCTAGGCTATTTAACATGTTTATGGAGCTGTAAGTACTACATATTAATGGGACCATCTGTTTAAAAGCGTAGCCTTTCCCCCTCTGGCCCATTTATCAAATCCAATTGTAGGCTATAGCACCTTTCACACTCGCGTGTCTTACATTCAGCATTAAAAACACTGCAGGCTGTTTGAAAAGCCAAATATAAAAGACAAGTTAGTCAAGATCATAAAAGGAGACAAGAACAGGAGAGGGAACTTTTAAAAAGTGTATACAGGAGCGATGTAGATAAAATAACAGAAAGACTTGAAGCGCTAGCCTACTTCCTGCTAAAACTACAATATCTCCTTTTTTATATCTGTTTCCACGCCCGTTAAGTAAACAAACTGCAACATGTAGATCAGACAGCTTTGGAGTTATCTTTAGTTATCTTTTGACACAAAACTGTAGGCACGTCCTGGACCTATCTCACAATATGTTGAAGTGTTGGCTGCTTGTTAGCGAGCAAGCTAACGCGTCAGCTTGATAACGTTAGCCCTCTAGCCAAAAAAATGTTAGCTTATTAGCAACTGAAGTCTGTGGTTTGGGGAATCAATTAAAATAGCTTGAGTCAGAACAAAATCTGGACAAAAGGGTTGCATTAAAATTAACATTAGATTGCTAGCTTCTGTTAATATAGCTTGCCATCATCACTCTAAACCAATTTCGCACTATAGATTTTTGACAGACATTGTGTTAAGCTAAGCTAACAGCTGACTCTGGGGGACGACAACAAACTAGAACAACGTCCTCAATGTTAGGGAGTTCCCTTATTTCCCTTGGTAATAGCTTGAAAGCTAGAAGCTAACATTGAGCTAGATAACGTTAGCTTTCTAGCTAACAAATGTTAGCTCATTAGCAACTGAAGTCTGTGATTTGGGGGTTGGGAAATCAATTAAAATGGCTTTGAACTGTCAGAACACACTTTGGACATATTAATTGCCCTATAATTAACATTAGCTAATGTTAGCATAACTTGCCCCAGTTATTGATAAATGCATAGCTATCACGCTTGCCATTCCCAGCAAGATCTCAAAGATGTTTTGTGATCATTGTGGCTAAATGGCTACATTTTCTGTGTATTTAGTCTCTCTTTTTTTTTTCTCTTCATTAATTTAACTTTTGAGAGAGCTATGCTAACAGTTTCCTCTGGCTTCAAGTCTTTATGCTAAACTAGACTTAACACATCCTGGAGCTATCGCTGGAGATGAAACTGACGTCCATCTTCTTATACTTTGCTCAAGATGGCAATCATGTATTTCAGTAAAGTAATGAAAAACGTTCAGCAGTAGTTTTCCATGAGAGTGAATTTTATTTTGTCGTGTTTTGAGTTGTGTGTTTGAAACTGAATAATCCCTTTAAATACCGTGTTAGATCATCACTTAATCTCACATGATCACAAAATCACTAAAACACCTTTAAGTCTTTGACTTTTTTTTTTTTTTTAAAGTGCAAAAATATAAGCAGGCTAATTCTTAAAGAAACGTGGGCCAAAAATGTTAGCTTATTAGCAACTGAAGTCTGTGGTTTGGGGAATCAATTAAAATAGCTTGAGTCAGAACAAAATCTGGACAAAAGGGTTGCATTAAAATTAACATTAGATTGCTAGCTTCTGTTAATATAGCTTGCCATCATCACTCTTCACCAATTTCGCACTATAGATTTTTGACATTGTGTTAAGCTAAGCTAACAGCTGACTCTGGGGGACGACAACAAACTAGAACAACGTCCTCAATGTTAGGGAGTTCCCTTATTTCCCTTGGTAATAGCTTGAAAGCTAGAAGCTAACATTGAGCTAGATAACGTTAGCTTTCTAGCTAACAAATGTTAGCTCATTAGCAACTGAAGTCTGTGATTTGGGGGTTGGGAAATCAATTAAAATGGCTTTGAACTGTCAGAACACACTTTGGACATATTAATTGCCCTATAATTAACATTAGCTAATGTTAGCATAACTTGCCCCAGTTATTGATAAATGCATAGCTATCACGCTTGCCATTCCCAGCAAGATCTCAAAGATGTTTTGTGATCATTGTGGCTAAATGGCTACATTTTCTGTGTATTTAGTCTCTCTTTTTTCTCTTCATTAATTTAACTTTTGAGAGAGCTATGCTAACAGTTTCCTCTGGCTTCAAGTCTTTATGCTAAACTAGACTTAACACATCCTGGAGCTATCGCTGGAGATGAAACTGACGTCCATCTTCTTATACTTTGCTCAAGATGGCAATCATGTATTTCAGTAAAGTAATGAAAAACGTTCAGCAGTAGTTTTCCATGAGAGTGAATTTTATTTTGTCGTGTTTTGAGTTGTGTGTTTGAAACTGAATAATCCCTTTAAATACCGTGTTAGATCATCACTTAATCTCACATGATCACAAAATCACTAAAAACACCTTTAAGTCTTTGACTTTTTTTTTTTTTTTTTTTAAAGTGCAAAAATATAAGCAGGCTAATTCTTAAAGAAACGTGGGCCAAAAATGTATCAGAACTCATCTGTCGGCAAACCTTGATCTATGATACTGGGGTCAAATGTCCTCAGTGTTTCTTTCGTGATGCTCGCGGTGTCAACATATAAAGTGCTGACTTCTTCGTCCATCCCGTCATGCAGGATGAGTAACTTCCTCCTTTCTGTTTTGCAGCCAGGGTTGGTTCACAGTTTAGTTTGAGCACATGCACAAGGGAACTAACTGTACCGAATATTTATGGACACTTCCTCTTTCCATTAGTGAGGGTGTATTCTGTAACGGGAGGGATGGCGTAGTGGATGTCACACAAGGGAGCAGGGAACACGAGGAACAGGACCCAAATGCAGACTAGAGGCAGAGCAGATGCAGTTCATTAATTTAGTGAAAAGCGCACATGGGTAGTCAGAGGTCCAAATCGGGAAGGCAGTCCAAGACAAGCAAACAAATAAGACGAGCAGCAGGCAATAAACGAAAACCAAAAGTCGAGGCGAGGGTCCAGGCAAACGCAGAAATAAATCCAAGAGACTCAGGAGAAGCGCAGGTAACAAGGCTGGGACACCTGACGTGTGGGACACCTGACGTGTGGGACACCTGACGTGTGGGACACCTGACGTGTGGGACACCTGACGTGTGGGACACCTGACGTGTGGGACACATGCCACTGCTGATGCAAATTGACACTGAACAAAGGACAAAAAACCCGGATTAAATACACTGAGGTAGGGGAGACAACGAGACACAGGTGCAATTAATCAGTGCGGGGCCAACAATCTAAACTGGAGGGAAAGCAAACAGGAAGTAAAACCACAAGACACACGAGGAGAGGAGAACACTACAAAATAAAACAGGAAACAGGACAAAACCCCAAAACTATGACAAGGAAATGAACTACTATCCAGGAAGTCCAGCTAGGGAAACAGATTGATGCTTTTAAAGGCTTAACAGACGCCCAAACTCTGCGAGACAGTTTGTAATACTCACAGACATTATACTACTCTGGAAAGTTACTACAGCGTACGTCTGTACAAACATCTGTATGACCCTTTATTAAGAGACCACAGGGACAGTCATATAGCATTAATGGACAGACCATCTCCTCCTGCGTCTCTTTTTTTCTGTTTATTAGCAATTCGTTGTTTGCAGTTACGTGATTCCCGATGACTCGTCACATTCGGATGGAGGGCAGGAAGTGAAAAGCAGAATGGACGAGATGGAGGGAAGTTTGTACTGTGCTAGTTTAGACGCTAAAAAACAACATTAACGTTACAAACAGTTAGCTAACGTTACATAAACATAGGCACATAAGTTACATTACCTTTGACGAAGCGGTCACTGCAAACACGAGCATTATCCGACTCCGCTCCTCCAAACCGCAGACGAAAGTTTGCAAGCCATTGTTTCCGGCAAAACCTCCTGGTGGCTCGATCGATTTGAATCGCGTTTGAGCGTCTGTTAATCGCATTTTGAGGGTTTATGATAGTGCTTCCTATGTAGAAAATCACTTCCTGCCCTCCATCTGCAGTTCGCACCATAGTGACGCAGTGACGTGACGTCATATGCAAACGAGCTGTATAGCAGAGCGTGCAGCCATGTTTGATCGATGACGTTCTTCTGGTAACGCTGACGTCTTGCTTCGTCACAGAATATACGAAACACAAACAAAGCTTTACTCTGCTGGTGACCCCTCCAGTTTTTTTCTTGGAACCTCTTCGGGGGTCCCGACCCGCAGGTTGGAAACCACTGGGCTAAAAGATTTCCCTTAAGTGGAATTAAGGAGTTTCGCCCAAACCATGAAAGACTCTCCCAGACCGAAAGTATGTGGAGAATTAGACTTAAAGAGGACGTACCAACCTGCTTATCAACAAACAATACGTCTGAATACTTTAGTGGACGAATCAGCATTCCTCACGAGTTACAGTTCAACGCTCAGTCGTCATATGTGATGTCTACTGTCATTAAAGTCGACAAGCTGAAACAAGAATCTGCAGTCAGCAGCCAGACAACCTCCTCGTGAGCCCGTCTGCCTGCTTTCCGTCTGCTGTCGTGACTGCGTTTTATTAAACTCGTCGTCGTCGTTTAGATTGATACCTGCCACCGTGCCAATTAGAGGCAGCGGTCTGTGTTCGACATTCGAGATTTTCAGCTGACACTCTTATCCAGAGCAACTTTAGTCTGCAGGGGTCTGAGTATCCGGCCGTCGGGAGGTCAAAGGTCACAGCACGCAGATGGAACGGGGGATGATTCGCAAATCCGCCAGCAGCACGTCCCGAGAACAAACATCTTCGCAATTTAAGATCAATTTAAAAAAATCTTCATAGTTTGAGGGAAAAGAAATGAAAAAATGACTTTGAAATTATTATTATTTTTTTTTTTACAGTTTTAGATGGTAAACTTTGAATAAAAACAGAACATCTTCAGTGTTTGAATGAAGAATAAAGTGCATGTAGTAAGTTTGGAGACTAGAGAACATATTTAAAGTTCAAGATCCGCAAGAGAGAACATCTTCACAGCTTATTTTTAAATTTACATTTTGATGATTAAGAATGTAGAAAGTCTTTAAAGTCTGAACATCTTTACAGTTTAACATGAAGAACAGGGAACATATTAATGAATGCACAAGAGCATGACATAAATCTGTGCAGCAGCAGCCTCCATGTTCCTGGAGGCCTTTTGTCTGAAGCTTATGGTCTTTCCTCCAGATTATGGATTGAATAGAGGGGGAGTTGTAAAGTGAGGGGAGGGGGCGAAGGCCCGGTGGGTCTTGTTGAACCCACCACTGACCCAAATATCTGGTTTTAGCTTCATCCTCTGTAAGCCTGGGGGCGATTCTGTGAAGACGCTGTCGTCACTGGAGGTGAAACCAAACCTCATAACTGAATTCAGCCACTTTTACCTTCTTCTATGCGCTGTTTGAGATGCTTGTATTAGAAAGTAGACCTGTCCAGGTGTACCCAGCAAAACACAGCGAAAGACGCTTAAAAGTAAAAGTACTTGTTGGGAAGAACGGCCCCTTTTCAGAGAGTTATATTATTATATATATATCATGTTATTGGAATAATATTACTTTAACAGCATCTGAACGTAACGTCTGGTGGAGGTGGAGCTCGTTTTAACACACTTGCACCAGCACTGCATCATGTTTTATAAACTGATCATGTGTTTTCTTTTTTTGTAAATTATTAATCTGCAGTAGTAACCAGTAACTCCAGCTGTTAGTTAAATGTTGTGGATTTAAAAAAAAAGCACAATATTTCCCTCTGAAATGTAGTGGAGTAGATATATAAAGTAGCACAAAACTGAAATAGTGAAATAACAAAGACCCTGACCTTCGGACGGGCTGAGAAACACTTATTTGTTTTCGTGCCAAGAGTGAGACGAGAAGATGGATATCAATTTCATGTCAGGATATTAAGTACAGAGCTGTAGCCAGGAGGTGATTAGCATAGCTTAGCATAAAGACTGGAAGCAGGGGGAAACAGCTAGCCTGGCACTGTTCAAAATTCAGAAACACACCTACCAACACTGCTAAAGCTCACTGATTAACATGTCGTGTCTTGTTTATTTAATCTGTACAACATCAAATATTTAAATACACACTGTATAGTCATATTCCTTTAACACTGTAGCTGGTTACTGTAGCGTGCCAACTCTGTAAAAAATAATAATTTTATAGTTTGTTCAACAAATATATATGCTAGCCATAAAGGGCTAATATGTAATATGTATCTATTTTACTATAAAAAATAAAGCATTCATCAGCGACAGCATCTTCCAGTAGAAATGATCAATAAAGCATCAGCAAATTATTTAATAACCATTAATCAAGCTATTAGTTAAACCTGTTAGAAAAAGAGTGCCTCATTAGAAATGTGTTCTGAAAAACATTAGCACTTAGCTTTAGCATGTGAAACTACAGTGCAGTGCTGCTGTATTCATAGATTTTTGTTCCTCCACAAGTTGAGACAAATCCAGCAAAACTTTTAATTTTACCCAGAGTTCAGAAACATTACAAATGCAGCTAGACATATAATCTGTTTATTTTTATACGCTGTGCATTGTTTTCCCCGGCTGACAGGTGAGTGACAGGTTTAATGCAGCACAAGAGGAAGGCAGCGATAAAATCCAGCTCTGATCAAAGGGTGTGAAACACCTCCGCTTATTGTTTTCTTTGGTCGCATTTCACGAGTAGCGTGCAAACTTTTATAGCCACGTAGCTGTGGTAAATGCGGACACGCGCAGGGCGTGCAGATACTCAGAAAACAGGAAGCCCTGCGGCTCGACCCCGATGCTGGTCTGCTTATGTAATAAGTGTCTGTTTTTGAGGAAAAAACCCCCCAGATATTGTCCTGTTGTTCCTCCCAAACGCTGAGCGCTTTGCCCAGTCATGCCCCTTTCAGGAGGAGGAGGAGGAGGAGGAGGAGGGGAGGGGGGGGGGCGTGTCACGTGGGTTAGTGACAGCCCGTAACGCCGCGTGTGATTGGCCGAGCCGCTCCAGGCCCGTCCCCTCCTATAGGCTGTTCTTGGCGACGTAACGGCGATCAGCTGTTGGAGCTCCACAACAACAACAAAAGAAGGAGCAGTCGGGGCACCGAGGAGGAAACGGACTGAAGGAAAGGAAAAGCCGAGCCGCACTGTGACTCCCGATGTACAGTCCTTAAATTAACGCTTTTCTTTTTTATATATATATATATATTTTTTTTTTTTTATTTCTTCCGCGAAGAAACTTCTAAGTTTTTCTATTTTTCGAAAAGCGACGCAACTACCTCAGTTTTAAGGATTTTAATCACGATTTGAAGCGTTTACATCTCCTCACTGCCGCAGGTGAGTTCTTTGTTTTCTTCTCGGTGAACGTTAACGGCTCCGGTTTCCTCCAATTCAGATGCTAATGGTCTTTTTCGTCCGCGTTACAGTAGAGGCGCTTTCTACTCTTAAGAAACGGGCAAATATTAAGAAGTTAAGTTGCATTATTGAACGTTTAGGATGCATTTTTTTTTTTTTTTTTTTAGCCGGTTTGCTAACTGCAGTATTAGCTTAATCTTGCTAGGCTGTTTATGCTAGCTGGTAGCTGCGTTCACTTTGCAAAACTTGGTGTGTTTTTTTTTTCCTCGACTAGACTAGAATAAGTTCTTGGCACAGCTAAGGAAAACATTTTTCACAATATATTTCAGGAGGTAAAAGTTTAACAGGCAGGCTCCGCCGTCCAGCCCAGCCGGTGTAGAGTTACAGCCTCCTCCCCTTCCCTTTTGTATCCAACAAACCCGTCCAACACACAGCTGCTGCTCCACATTGTTATTGGGCCAGTTCGGCTGTTTTGTCCCGCAGACCGGCCGGTAAATCACATTACTGCTCAAATAGTTAGCCGATGTATCTGTCAGTTAATCGACGTGATAATCAATCGAGAAACATTTGATAATTGGTCGTTCGTCAAGTAAAATGGTCAAATATTGTCTGTTTTTTAGCTTTTTCAAAGTGAGGATTCGCTGCTTTTCTCATCATTTTTTTTTTTTTAAATTCAAAGTTTTGGACTGTTGGTGGAACAAAATAAGATATCTGAAGACGTCACCTTGTGCTGTAGGAGCACTTCTCTCGTGTTTTATAGACCAAACAATCGACAGATCAATCGATAATGTCCTTAATTTCAGGCAAAAATACCCAACATTCACTTAATTTTAACTTCACAGATTAGAGAACTTACTGCTCACCCCTGTTTTTATAACATGAAGTTGATTATCTTTGGGTTCTGGGAACGTGAGACAAGACTTTGTCACATATTTCTGATATTTTATAGATTACGATGGAAATAATCGTTACTTTTGCAGCCTCAAATAACCTGTAAGGTCAGCAAAAAAAGAAGAAGAAAAGATTTAAAAGCATCTTAATACAGTTTTACACCAGCCTGACCCCACTGATATTATTATATTGAATTTTACTGTCTTAAAGCTCTTAAATAACCATGTATATAAGCTCTAATGTGGGTTTGATCCTCCTCTATCCCTGATTACGGGGCCTTTATATGTGTAAACCTGCAGCCTGTATTTACATCAGATTTAAGCATTTTAAGCGTCGACCTCTTTTCCAGCCTATATTAAACTTGGGTGAATAAATAACGTGAGTATGATGTAATGGATGCATTCATTGCGGAGAAAGCCACAGCTATGACTCAGCGACCCTTTGGCGACACGAGCCGCCCATAAAACAGCTTTCCTTTGTGTTCGCTGATTGTTTATTCTGATGAGCAGGATACTTTCATATTTATCTCTGTTATGTGCTGATGGGGTGGAGGAGGAGCAGGTGCAGCAGATTATCGGGCTGCTGCTGTTGCCGGTCCTTCAGTTAAAACCTTTCTCGGTTTTCAGTCCGTCTCTCCGTCACAGCTGCTCGATGTTTAACAGAGGCCGAGTTTGTTTTTTGTTTTTGTTCTCCAAAAGAAGACCGCTTTCTATTTTTTTTATTTTTATTTTCTCCTCATGTAATGAATACGACAAAAGAAATATACGAGCTGGCGCGAGAGGTAAACGCATCACAGCCAAGGACGATTAATTCACTTCGAACGTAGTGCGCGTTCAAGTGCTGGTGAAAAAAATCCGACATTTGGGGCTCCCAAGCCGTCGGCTGCTGATGGGGCGTTTATGCCAGTTTTGGATTTCAGTTCGGATGTCAGCCTCCTAGCGGTGATTATTTTAACAGCTAGTTTAAATGTTAAAGGCGCAATCCGTGATTCAAACCAAAGGCTCGCCCTACCAAGGTTAAAAACACAGTACTGAAATCTGCTTTCACTCCCAAATCGATTGACAAGCTTTCTAATACACATTTAATATTAAACAACGACTACATATATATATATACTTCACACCTGTTACTCTACTTCATTTAGTTATTATTGTGCAGAGTTGCTGCACTTCCTGTGATGATAAGTATGTGTTGCCTAGCAATCATCTGCTGATTGGGGTCTCGCTTCCACAATAGCACTTATCCCGGAGCAATCCGCATCCTCAGTGCTTCACTGGTTGTATAAACAAGCACATGCACTTTAACTCGTCCCTTTAAGGTCGCGAGCCATACGGCTGCACTACTGCATTTATTGTTACTGTATTGTAGTCGTGGCAGTGTGTGTTTGTTTTTTGTGTGGTCTCTCCTTGTTGTGTGTACAAATTCCACGCAACTGCGGTTGATATGGCAATCAGTTACTGAATCTTGAATCTTTTAATTTATCAATATTGTTTAATAATTTTTATTACCATTTAAAATAAATAAAAAAGCTGTATATAACGATAGGCCCAGTTTGGTTTCAGGGCACCATTTGTTCCTTTTAACCTTAAAAAAACCCCTCTATCGTTTTGTTTTTTTACTGTATATGATTTATACTGCTCTTTATACCTGTATACATACACAATGCTGCATTTCTATACATTTCCATGAATCTATTATATAACACATCTTGGCTTTGATTATAATAATAGTCCAAAATAATTAGAAATACCATCTAAATTGGTATTATTAATAACTAACTAATTCATTAATATAATGAACACTACTTAAAGTCACTTGGCACTGAGATAATCATTTTTCAGCCCTGAGCAGTGTCTGCAGAGTTTCTTGTCTGGCTGCTCCACCAATCAGAGGGTTGCATGTAGCCTGAGAGGCAAAACGCAGGTTGGAAAAAGGCTAGAAATCAGTCGCCGCTCCTCGTAAAGCTTTCTGCTGCGAGGCCACAGCCGTACATTACTACTGAATGTAACAGATGAGAACGTCAACCTTTTTGAACCCTCGGGGATCAATAAAGTATTTCTGATTCTGATTTTTATCAACTCGGAGCTTCTCTCGTCTGTATTTTGGCAGCTGGACAGATTGAGGGGAGGGGGGGAGGTTTCAGTGAGTAAATCAAACTGAAACTGTAAAGTGTGGGGGCTGGGGGCCTTGCACCCTTGGCTTTAATCCACTAATATTGTGCCAAAGGAGGCCTCCTTCCCTTCTCCTTTATGCAGCAGCTGCAGTAGGACAGTGGCACTGATCACTTCTTATTCCGTCTACTAATACTTTCCTAGCGTGAAAGACTGTACTCAGACCAGCAGACCGGCTGCCAGCCAGCTGTGTCCGTGCGTCCTCTGAACACAGCAGATCTCTTTATTTACTGAATAAAACGCAGGCGGGACGGCTTCTCTCCGCTCGCCTCCATCCGCTCGATAACTGAAGAAACTGCAGCTGCTGCTGGCTTCCATCAGGCCTGACGGGAAATTAATCCTCCCTCAGTGATGGTGACTCACTTTACAACCTCATATGGGCTCATGAAACAAGCCTGGAGATGTGTGTGTGTGTCTTTATCAATCTGCAGCATTAAAGTCCTTGTTGTGTGTGTGTTGTTGTATTTTTTGTTTCTTTAGATAGATAGATAGATAGATAGATAGATAGATAGATTGATTTTACACCTGGCACAAACATGCCGTTGTTTGCATCACACCACTCCCTAACATGGCCGCAGTGTTGGATGATGAAGACTCTGTTTTCATTATGTGTTTTATGAGGGCAGGTAAAACCAGCACCTGTTAACATTTACAACCAGACATCAGAATCACGAGTAAATGCATTATATATGGGCCTGTTAATTAAGTAATCATTGTTTTCCATTAGTTTATTTACAGTTTAGTCTGTAAAATAGTGACAAATGTCCACCACAAGGTTGCAGAGCTCAAGGTGACGTCTTCAAGTGTCTTGGTTAGTCCAACTAACAGTCCAACACTGAAACATATTCAGTTTTTAATGATAAAAAACAGAGAAAAGCAGAAAATCTTCACATGTGAGAAACTGGGACCAGGGACTTTAATTTTTTTTGGATTGATAAACAACTTAAACAGTTATTTGAAGTAATAGTTTCGTTAATTTGCTGTCAAATCGATTAATCGACCACCACAAGTGGTCGCGAGGTAAAAATAACTGGGATAGAATACAAAGAAACTCTAAATTATGTTTATTTAGTTGTTTAGCTGCTCTAAGCTGCAGAGGATCCAGCTCATCGTGTCAAACGTGGAGCTTTTTTAATTTTGTAAAATCAATTGTTTTGGAATCGCAGGTTTCATATATTTTCATTTTGGGACAAAGCATCTGTTATATGAACAGACAAACATGACACAAACACCAAATTTTTTCCTCTATTTGAAATTTTTTTATTTAAACCTTTATTTAACCAGGATGCTCTCTTCAATCTGTTTTTGAAATAGTTTTGGCCAACACAGAGCCCACACTCACTGAAGGAAGGAGGAACAACGTTAAAATCCAAAATGGAGAAAGCATAAAATGCATTTAAAACTGATTATTAAAGGAAAATATCGATTGACCTGCAGCACTGAGTCATCACAGTATTCACAGTATCTGTGGGGGTTGGTTGATTAAGGTTACCAGTAACTTAATAATTACCTGGCCGCCTGCTGAGATTCTTTGCTTCCAAAATCACCGCCTGACCCATATTCTATTTTAAGAAGTCATCATACGCTGCGAATTCAAGACTCCTCTCCGCTGTAAATAACACTGTAAAATGACATTTTACAGTAAGTTTAGTGTCATCTGAGTGATTTATAACTATGATACGTTCCTTCAGTGTTATTTAAAGCGGCTATAATCAATATTTTTTTTATAATAATGTATTAAATGACAGTGTGTTGTGTGTAGTGACGGACCGCCGGAGAGTTATCAGCTGAATCTGCAGCTCCGCTCGGCTTTACGGCGCTTTATAGAGACTTTCAGCTCGTTGTTTATCTGTCCGGCTGCAACTTTACTGTTCTGGTTCCCTCTCAGCGCGCTCATTGTGTCGTTTTCAGAGAAAAAGTTGTAAAAAGCAGCTGAACACTAAACCTGCTCAGCAGCAAACAGCAGACAGACGCAGCCAGAGAGCAGCTGCTGAACATAGCGGAGCATCTAGCAGCTAAAGAGCCAGATGTTTCCCTCAGCAGCAGCTGGAGACCAAACACAGAGCAGACAGAGTGAATGTTGGACTGACGTCCATCGGGAGACACAAACACGACTCCTGATGAAGCGTCATGTGACTCTGTAGCTGCTGGAGGCGGAAATAGGCAGCTAGAAGCTAACAAGTTAGCCATGACTACTTTACAAGGCGATAATATGTGAGATGATGTGTTTTCGGCTTGTTTTTCTGCCCCCAAGTGGCCAAAAGTTAGTTTAATTAAAACCGCTTGAACTCACGAACATTAGGGCTCGAGAATTGACCTGATTTCTGTGAGACTAAATGTACATGGGACAGGACTCCTCAACAACTTGACTTATAAGCATAAGTCTCAAGTTTTGAGACATTTTGTAAAAAAAAAAAAAAAAAAAAGTGTCATTTTAATGGTCAACATTCAGAGACCTGAAAGACTTGTAGCTTGACTTGCAGTTGCTTATGAAGACTTCAGACTAATCAAACTTGGAACTTGGACTTGGGAAAGCAGCTCTACATTTAGCGTTACTGAATCGTGTCATGAATTTAGCAGGATCACGATGATTAAATCTTTCTCTTCTCCTCGCAGGGCTTGTTTTGTACTTTTGCACTCGTCCAAGCGATCCTGACATTGAGCGATGTCCAGCCTGCGTCTGCTGGCCCCCAGATGATCCATGACCACACCTTATTGATGCACTTTAGCACCTTTCCGGAGCCTTACCCCCGCCGTGAACCCTGCAGCTGATGACCAAAGTGCGTGCCACGCCACCCCGCCGTCGCCCCGAGCCACGCGCCTCCCCCAGCCCCTCCCTCAGCCTCAGGCCCCCGCAGGACGGCCAGCGATGTTCCAGAGGTTCGCCAGCGCTCTGTTCGGGGACGACATGGAGGAGCTGAGTCGATGCAGCAGACCTGGAGACGGCAAACAGGAAGAGGAGGAGGACGAAGACTGGATCCTGGTCAACTACCTGGGTGAGTCTCATGAGAATATGATGAAGAATCAGCGGGTGCGTTAAAACCAGTAAAATCTGCAAATCCAGCTGAAGGTAAACTGGTTTACCTGATTGTGTTTTAACTCGTAAAAAGAGCAGCTAGAAGAGTATAAACCTGCAGACTCCAAACCCTCCAGAAACAATAATCAGCAGGCTTTAATTTAAAGGTTTTACTTTTTCTGCACAGAACACGATGCAGACAAAACTGTAACCACATACGAAACCTCCCAAAACACTAAACGCACACACACTGGTGACATAACACAAAGTAAAAGGTAAATACACACTTGGACAGTTATATGCCAGCTCACGTGTTCCTGCAGAGACGGCACAGTCAACACATCAGCTGCTGTCTCGCTGACCTGCAAACCTCAGCTCCACAGCTTTATTGTCAGATGTGTTGTGTAGATTGTTGACAAAAATATTTCAAGTTAAAGAGTTCGTGAATTCAGGCTGCAGTTTGATTTGATCCCTGACTTTGTCCTGTCCACATGTTGAAGTGTCCTTGAGCAAGACACTGAACCACAAAATGCTTCAGATATGTGTTAATGTGGGGGTTAAAACATGTAACTCAAGTGTCTGGATACTTTCAGAGAAAATGAATAAATAAATGACCTGAATTTGTGCACAAAAGTGTGTAAATGTGTTTCTAAAAAGTGGATCAGTTTAAGGAAGAATAGAGCAAAGTCCCCCCCGCTGATAAAGACCATGAGATCGGTTGAAACTGCAGGAAAAACCAGTAAGCAGATCTTGAGTTAAAATACTTTTGTCAAACTAAGGAAGGGTAAAACATATGCACAGAGAGAAGATAAACCAACACGCGCCAGGCCAGAAAGAAAGATACTGTATAACTTTAGACTGTTTTAATGGCTGGTAAAGGTCGAGCCAAGTTTCCAGCTGACTGTCTGAGATAAAAAAAAAGACCCCAGTCAAAACAGCCCGGGACACACACTGTATACAGAAACATGACACACTGCAGTGACTTCCAGGTGGCTCTGAGTGAAGCTCAGCACAGCTTCGCTCTGGCCCACCGTTCACCCGCCGCCGGTCTCGACTCGACTTGATCCGTCTCCGATTCCACAGCCGTGTGAATATTTCAGGCGGGAAGGGGGAGAAACAGAGGCCAGCTGGCCCACTTCAGGCTGGGAGGGGGGCCAGTGAGGCAGTTTATGGTAGTCAACCTGTAAACAGGTCAAACAAAGGCACCAGAGGAGGTAAAAATAGATCCTGTTGGAGCTGGAGTTCCCATTCTGGGCCTGTGGAGGTGGGCATGTATGGGCACAGAGACGCCCGACATCCCTCCAGCTAAACAGGCTCCATCACACACCTGGATACAGTGTCGTGTTTCTCCCAGGTGCGTCGTAAAGTTACAGTTAACTGTTGAGCTCTGCACGAGACCAACGAATGCTCGGGCTGCATTTCCTCCGCAGAAAAGAGGGATTTTCAGATGGTTTGTTGGCAGTCTGAAGGTTTAAATGTAATGAAAGCTTCGATGTGAATGTCTTCTATGTAACGCGAGTCTATCTAATCTAAGAAGTTAGCTAAATAAACACAAAACAAATTATTTTTTTTAAATGATAACATCTCATGCAGCAATCCTAGCTTGAGCTGGCCTCTAACAAAGCTGCTGCTACAAACTATAACATTTATGTCCCAATGTCCCACCTCTGAAATCACACTTAACAAGAAATATTGCCACCTGTTTAGTACACACTGAAGTTTAGTATATTAGCTACAACCTTTGAGAACTTTGGCTTCTTTGTTAATTGGAAAAAGAGTTTTGTACCTGTTGTACCTGTTTTTGTTGTTGTTGTTTTTTTTTTACCAGACTGAACCTGAGGCATCATATCAAGACTAAAATGAAAGTATGTCAAATGAAAGCCAGCCTTAAAGAATTCAATGTGTACGTGCTGTCTCTGCACAGACATCTTGCAGACATCCGCATGCAGCCCAGCAGTTATGACCGTGCACACCAGCTACACAGGTGTGAACATGTCCACCTATGTAGACAGACAACAGAAGTGCATGCACTTTTGTGTTTTGGACTATATCAAGGCCTCGAGGCCTGCGAGCCAGGGGGCCCATTTACAAAAGGGATTTGGGAGCACTGCTTGCACACAGATCGCGAATGGTGGCAGCCTCCGTGTTTCATAGAGGAGACACAGTTGTGTGGAAGGTCAGCCGGTCCGTTCATAATCCACGCCGACCTCATTAACCCAACACACAGCCTGCCAAACTCTCCCAAACGCTGCTGGTCCTCACTAACAACAGAGCTTCACTCCTGCAGTGGAGATCTGTCGTTCAGCTGATACCACAAACCTGAACCTGCTCGGTTTGCCTCTGGAGGAAGAGCTCAGCTGCCGATGGACTCGGGCAGCGAGGGTTGTCCCGCTGCTCAGAGGATAAAGTGTGCGGATGAGCTGGTGGGCGCTGAGTCGGCACTCTGCAGCCTCTCAGGCCTGTTGTGGGTAAACAAGGATTCCTCTGTGAACTCCTGGGAGTCAGAGCCATGTGTGCGCAATAAAAATGACACAAGTTGTTATTTGCTCTCCTTGGTGGAGAGGAGGTTGTGTCCGTCTGTTCGCCTGAAGTTGCTCGACGTCCTCCCGGATCCTTATTCTTCATATATGTTTGCAATCTGCCTATAATCTCCCCTCTGCTACTCTTCCCGAGGTTTCTTCCATTTTGTCCTCATCCGAATCGAAGGGCTAAGGACAGAGGGTGTTGTATGCGGTACAGATCGTAAAGCCCCTCGAGGTCTGATTTGTGATTTTGGGGTACATAGATAAATAAAGTCAAGTCAATTTTAAGTGCAGGAGAAAACAGCAGTCCTTTTTAACAGAACTGAAATCACATGGAGTTATTTTTAGTCTCAAGTCAGCCAGTTTGAGCTCATGTTGCCGTTCCACCTCATAACTTCCTGTGTCTCTGTGAATCATTAGAAGCTGATGTTGGATCAAAACAAGAGCCTGCCTCCCAGATTGTGGCACACGTCCTGTTTTGCAGGAGCGGGCTGTAGCAGTGCAGGACGTTGGCACATTTACTGTACATGAAGATTGATGTGTTGTTGTTGTTTTAAAGTTTGATGAGGAGGAAGCACAGAGGAGAAGGATCAGGTGGTTGTGAGCACATTTGCAGCTCTGTTAGAGTGAGACGGGTTCAGCGGCCCACAGGCGTGTTTGCAGACACACAAACAGAAACATGCGTGCAGGCTGTGGTTTCAGTTGGTCATGTGATGCCGAGCTGTCGGGCCGCCTCTCCTGCAGCTCTCTGGCTGCTCAGCATCAAGACAAATGATCGTTTACATCTGCCAGCTTCACTGCTGCTGCACAGCTCACAGCGCCACCTGCCGGCAGACTGAAGATATTACTCTGGAGTTTCATTTCTTCTTGAAAACAGTGACACCTCCGCCAGCAAAACAACAGCTGCTCAAGTAAATGGCCTGTTGAAAGACATTTATGAATCAAGATCTTCCATAATGGATTTATAATGTCCTGAAATTAAAGGGTTGGTTCGCCTAAATTACTAAAATATCACACATTTAGCAGAGTTTTGGTTTCATTTCACCTGGTCTCTGACTCTGAGATTACAATGGAAGTGAATGGAATTTAGTTTGTGCTGCTCAAAGGGATTAAATTACATTTCTGAAATGCCAGACATATCTTTATCGCATTTCTTGACTGCAATGTTGAGTTTTTTTGTCATTTTTAAATCCTGTGAGCACCAGGAACTAAGTCACCAAGTGTAACAACTTGGGCAGATTGTCCATGTCCTGTACGTCCGTAATGGATCATACCATTAATTCCAGCCGTGTCTCTCTGCAGCCGAAGCCTGCTCTGGTCAGTGTGGTGACGGCCTCTCTGGATCCACTGTTGGTCCTGAGGAGGAGGAGGAGGAGGAGGAGGAAGACCTGGTGATGATCCCCTCCCCCGTGGCCAGCCCCCCCATCCGCTACGCCTCGTGCACCTCCCTCAACTCCACGGCTGACACCGACCCAGACGGCGGGGCAGAGGAGGAGGATGACGAGGATGAAGAGGAGAGCGGGTTCCTTCGTCTCGACGCCTGCTCTCTGGAGGAGAGCTGGTTCGTCACCCCCCCGCCCTGCTTCACCGGCCGCGGCAGCCAGCCCGTCCTCCTGGAGACCAGCCCTCTGGAGAACCTGCTGATCGAGCACCCCAGCATGTCCGTGTACGCCCACCACAGCCCCCCACGGCTGACCCTCGACCCCCTGCCGCGCTCCCTCGACCTGGAACTGGGCTTGTTGCCTGGAAATCTGCCCCCCGCCCCGACAGCCTCAGGTGGGAAGGAGAAGGGCAGACGCGCTCTGGATGGCCCTCGTCACAGGTAAAGTCCCGAGAGCTGGGAACGCTTTAACCTGACCTCTTTACTTCCTGTTGAAACAGGACGTTGGGCCGGGACATAGCGGTGATGTAAACCAATTAAATATCAGTTAAGGAGTGAAAGGCTGTTTGATTTGTTAGAGTCAAATTTGTGATGGCTTTATTTGTTAGATTTTATGTTTTAAACTTACTTGTGCAGGATGAGGCCAGCATCAAGGATCAACTGTTTTCAAAGAAGCGATCGTGTCCATTACGGTGTCTTTGATGGCTGATCAGAATCGCAGTTTGACTCTGATGATTGATTTTCTAGATTGAATCTCTCGAATAGAGTTCTGGTACCCGACCTGAACCCAACTGGTCCCAACACAGTGTTGTGGAAAAAGCTAAAATATCGCCTCAGGTCTCAGGTTGGGTTCGGTTCTCATATTCGTCACTACCGGTTGGGTTCAGTTGTTTGTTGCCTTGTTAAACTCAATCCACCATCATGAAAAAGTAGATCTCCAGAGAATATTTGACTTTTTTCCTCGATAAATGACTCGAACGATTAAATGATTAGCATTGTAAATTTTCAGTCAGTCAGCACTAAGCACCAGAACAGGTCTTGTCAGTAATCCCCCCCCCGTGCTCCACCTAACAGCTCTCTGTCTTTGTCGCCCCCTGCAGGCCGGAGGTGGCGGTCGTCCAGCGCCGCTCCAGCCTCCACTCCGCCTGCTACGCTGCAGCGCTCTCCGCCCGCACCGGCCTCCTGCAGCAGCGGTCGGGTAACATCACCCAACGCACCCAACCGCTGTCCCGCAACGCCCTGCGACGCCTCAACCTGCTGCGCCCCCCGAAGGCCAGCACCATGAACCTGCACCAGCCCAGCCAGAGACACCTCAACTTCTGAGGCGTCCTGACATCATCATCATCATCATCATCATCGATCCTTTCAGCAGTATGGGAAACTAACACTGGTCACACACACCAGCAACCAGTCAAACTTCATCATCAGCTATCAGTTACACGCCGATCTGTTCTGAAAGCTGATTGGACGGTGAAATAGGGAAAGTGGCTGGTGATTTTTTTTATTTTATTAGCTCATGTGGACAGTGGGTGAAAAGTTTCTCTCCTTCCCTCTTCATCCTCACCCTCCATCCTCCTTCATATGGGATATGAAACGAAAAGGTCATCACGTGTCCCCGACCCTCTCCTCCTCCTCCTCCTCCTCCTCCTCTTCCTCCTGTCATCCCTGTTTTATTCTCCCTCCGCTGGACCGGTTCGCGTCCAATCACAGAGAAGAAGAGCGGTCATTGCGACCAGCTCTTCTTCTAGTACTCTTGTTTTTTCTTCTTCTCCTTCTTTATGGACAACTTAATGTGTAGAATCAATGCTGTAGGTCACTTTACTCAGCGGCAGGTTCACAGCGTGGCAGGATGTGATGTCATGGTGATGTCATGGTGATGTCATGGCAGTGTTATGTGGTCTTATTGCTGCTGTCTGGCAACTTCGCAGGACATCAGGAAAACATTTTCAGATCCCAAATCACTTGAACATGTACAGTGCAGCAGCACAGCGGTGCCATTTAATCAGTGCAGGAGAGTTGTGGTCGTTGCCCCGCAGTGTTGCCCAAAAAGTTGCCAGTAGGAGTGCAGGAAAGTTACGAAACAACGAGTTATTGTGGCCGAGAGACAACACTTTAAAGGAAAAATCCCCTCAAATAATCTGACACTGTTATAATCAGCAATCTGTAGTTGTTGTGGTTACTTTTTCTTTTTTTTTTTGGAAATTGAACTATCTTGCCTTGTCTATTTTTACCCACGTTTCCCAGAATGCCTTTTGACAACCGCCACAGGAGAACAGGTCAATTAAAGGGATGTTCCACTGAATTAACCTCTCAAAGTCAATGCACTCATTATTAGAAGTGGCAAAGTTAAACACAGCCCAGATGTGAACATGCTGAGAGGTTTTTCTGTGGAAATGGAGGGCGTAGTAACCGAAAACTGAAAGCCAGAACAGAGAGAGAAACCCCAACCTGTACTGTAGCTGTTTTGCATATTTTCTGCTCGTGTAGGTAAAGACGTTGATTTTTCTCTGTGTTTCCTTTGTAATTGTTGACGGCAGTTATAGAAAGAAGTCCTCACTCCCTAATTCTGAGGGAACTGACCTCCTGTTGTCTATATTTGACCGGACACATCACCACTGACTGTTTTTCCAGTGTTCGAGCATTTTGATGGGATTTTTCCTTTCCTGCCTTGAAGTTTGATCTCGTCTGTCTCGTGTCCTGCAGCGTTGCCTCGTTGTCACATAGGACAGCTCCTCTGTGCTCGTCCTGCCCCGCCGGACGAACCTGCCTCTGACTTGTAATTCAGTACTTTTCACAATATTTTTTTGAAAAAGGAAAAAAAAAAGACGGTAAAAATTACTGGGTTAAATATCACTAAACGCCTTGTTTTAACGGTAGCTTTGAGATGAATAGAAATGTAAAAAAAAAAAAAAAAAATGTATTTAAAAAAAAAAAACTTCCAAAATATTTTTTGAAAAGAAAAAAACAAATTACATATCAGTATGAAGTTGGTATATATGCGTCTATGGTTTCTTGCTTAGGTATGTTTGGTTATGTTAGTGTGCAATCTGTTGCATGGTTGTAGCGTTGTGTTAGTGTGACGATGGTGGAAAAAAAGAAAATGGAAAAAGATTTTGTTTCCTTTTTTATTATTTTTATTTTTTGGTTTGTTCTTTAATTAATCTGCAGTCCACTTCTCAGGGTCACAACCAATCACCTTTTACTCTTTAGGAAAATGCAGATTTACTTGACGGCTGATGATTCTTTGTGCGTGCTCGGACTTTTCCAGCTCTGTCCCGGCGAGCTTTCCCTCGTGAAAATGTTTGAGAGAAATAATCAACTTTTAGTTTAGTTTGTCTCGGTCCCAGGACTGTGAAAAGGAACTCCTGCCGCTCTCAGTCGACTGTTGGAAATCCATCCAGATCGAGAGAAACTCTCGGTCTTTTTCAGCGATGTTTATTTTCTTTGCTGATGTGTACCTAACATGGTTTTAGAAATGTACTTTATGCTTTTTAACTATTCTATTTTCCATGTTAACGTAGTTACATATTGAATAACTGTTAAAATATTTAAACCAAAAAAGTAGCAATGATCTTTAACCTTTCACTAGTTTATAATACTGATAGACTTTTCTTTTGTTGTTGAACTTTTAAGTGTTTGTTAACAGTTCTTGGCCTCCGTGCTCTGAAATGGTGGACGGTCTCGTGTTTAATGCGTCCGCTGTGGGGAAAGTGGCGCCCGGGGCGGGGTCTCCACACTGCAGGAGAAAAGAAACTATCCGTCTTATAGAAGTCCATTTCAGCCAGGAAAATAATATGTGAAATGTTTAGGAATGACAAAAATAAAAACACGCACTGTGAGGCAAAATGATGAGATACTAAGTCAAAAGTATTACTTTTAAACTCTAAATTATGAGCTGCTTTTTATATTATTCTCATAATTGTGACATTAAAGGCCAAGATTTTGACGTACTATCTCATAATTTTGACTTATGTCAAACTACACATATTACAATTAAGTGAATTACTTTTCAACTTATTATCTCAAAAGAAAATACATACATTATATATATAATATTGAAAAATTTGTCTCACTAAGTCAAGATTAAGTGAAATTCTTTAGGTAATAAGTAAATTATCTCAAACTTGAGACTGTGTGTCTCATAATTTTGGCTTAAGGTGAGTATTTTTTTTTTTTTTTTTTTTATCATTCCTGACTTTTCATAAGTTTTTTTTCTTGGCAAAAGTGGGCTTCCATACCGAAGCTCACGAAACTTGTTTTTTCTGAAGATGTGTGGGAAATCTGCCAGCATGAATTTACAAATTTCCACTTCAAGTGATTTTTTTTAAACGTTGTTCAAGTATCTCAGAACAGGTGAAAGGCTAGACCTTCACATTTTACAGTTATTTCAGAGTCGATTTCTATCGGCCAAATCAAACATTAAACACATCGACGGTAAACGATTTAAAATAAATTCAGTCACTTTGAAGAAGTTCAGGGAGGGGATCCTGTTTGAAGATACACGGACACGAAATATATAAATCTGCAGTATGAACATGCAAAAGAAAGATTGAATCACTTGTTTGCAGTGTGGTTCCCGAATCTCAGTCAAATCTGACTAGAGTTTGTCTCTGTGGTCGTGTTAATGCGTCCGCTGTGGGGAAAGTGGCGCCGGGCGGGTCTCCACACTGCAGGAGAAAAGAAACTATCCGTCTTATAGAAGTCCATTTCAGCCAGGAAAATAATAATATGCGAAATGTTTAGGAATGACAAAAATAAAAACACGCACTGTGAGGCAAAATGATGAGATACTAAGTCAAAAGTATTACTTTTAAACTCTAAATTATGAGCTGCTTTTTATATTATTCTCATAATTGTGACATTAAAGGCCAAGATTTTGACGTACTATCTCATAATTTTGACTTATGTCAAACTACACATATTACAATTAAGTGAATTACTTTTCAACTTATTATCTCAAAAGAAAATACATACATTATATATATATAATATTGAAAAATTTGTCTCACTAAGTCAAGATTAAGTGAAATTCTTTAGGTAATAAGTAAATTATCTCAAACTTGAGACTGTGTGTCTCATAATTTTGGCTTAAGGTGAGTATTTTTTATTATTTTTTTTTTATCATTCCTGACTTTTCATAAGTTTTTTCTTGGCAAAAGTGGGCTTCCATACCAAGCTCACGAAACTTGTTTTTTCTGAAGATGTGTGGGAAATCTGCCAGCATGAATTTACAAATTTCCACTTCAAGTGATTTTTTTTTAACGTTGTTCAAGTATCTCAGAACAGGTGAAAGGCTAGACCTTCACATTTTACAGTTATTTCAGAGTCGATTTCTATCGGCCAAATCAAACATTAAACACATCGACGGTAAACGATTTAAAATAAATTCAGTCACTTTGAAGAAGTTCAGGGAGGGGATCCTGTTTGAAGATACACGGACACGAAATATATAAATCTGCAGTATGAACATGCAAAAGAAAGATTGAATCACTTGTTTGCAGTGTGGTTCCCGAATCTCAGTCAAATCTGACTAGAGTTTGTCTCTGTGGTCGTGTTAATGGGACGGTAGCATTATTCAGAAAGCACTCAAACGTTTGTTAGGCGTCCCTGCGGTTTGATGTAAGTAATCCTACAGGATAGTGGAGTGGTTCTCTTTGGTGTGTTTAAACTTTTATTTCTCGAATGTCTCTCTCTCTCTCTCTCTCTCTCTCTCTGCTTTCGAGCTTTGCAATCGTGGACGATGTTATTTTGTGTTTCTACGATGTTGTTTTTGTTTTTTGTTTTTAAAAAAAAGAAAAGGCAAACTTAAAGACAGAAGGGATCGGAGGAGACGGGACGCTGATGATCCGTCTCCTCCTGCTGTCAGTTGCCTCTTTTGATGTTTTATTTGTTAGTTTCTGCTCTCAGTTCATCTCTCCATCATCAAACTAACAGGGATTTGTAATGTTTTTGTTCAATGCCTTGAAATTTGTGGATCATGTGCCTTCCAGGTTGAAATGTTGTAACGACAATGCATCAATGAAGAACTTGAACTCCCTTTTTTTTTTTTTTTTTTTTTTAAACGTCCTGAGTGGACGGAATAAATAAAAACACACAGACATCAGAAACCAGCTATGCACCACTCGGAGGAAGCTCGTTTGCTCTCGCCGCCGCCTGCCCTCCCAGCCCGTGTACAGCTTTTATAATGACTCAACAAACCAGACAGAATGATGTAGCAAAACCTCTTTTCTCCTTGTTTGTTTAAAAAAAAAAAAAAGAAGTGTGAAGAATATTTTGTGGCATTTTTATTTTTCACCAAGTGTTAGACGTTTGTTTTTTTGGTTTTTTTTGTGTGTAGTTTACTGGAATAATACAGCACTTTGCCAAAAAGAAAAAAAAGGTGTAGGCATTTTAGGGATAACTTTTTATTTATCGACATTACCGGTCTCCTCCTTTGTATTTTTTGGATGTGTGACAGATCAATTCACTCTGTTCTGATGTCAAAACAATGCTAATTAAAAAGTGGGGTCATCTGTTTTTCGAATAGTTAATACATGTGATCTCTCATTAGCCTATAATAAATGTTTTCATACGCAGCTCTCCTGTCTCTGTTTGTTTCTTCAGCTTTCAGATCACTTCATCTGACTTTTTGTCAGTTTGACAAAGTAATCCTAACTCAAGGTCTACTTATTAGCTTTTTGTGGAGCTTTGAACCGTATCTCATGGTCTTCATCAGTGAATTGAAGTTGTTCTCATCACCTAAATATCGAACTTTGGTCATGTGATAACAAGTCGTACATAGATTGTCAGTTTTAGTTGAGGTTTGAGGCTACACATCACTCCACCACATTTCAGAGAGAAGTATTAGACCTTATTATACTCCTCTACATTTATCCGGCAGCTATAGGTTACTAGTTACTTTGCAAATTCGCATTTTAAAAACATATAATGAGCACATAAAGTATGCAGCATTGTTTTAAATTAAATTAAGCCACCCAAAAGTAAATAAAATAGATAGAATTAGCTCCCCCACTGCCAGCTACAACCTTAAAAATTCAGTTCATTGCATCAGTGGCATAATGAGTACTTTTATAATTTAAGAACATTTTGCTGATTATACTTCTGTACTTTTACTTGAGCGAAGGGTTTGAATACTGCTAGCGCTGTTTTAACTGGTGCTACGGTTCGTGACATGCATAATGTCAAGGCTAACGCCAGTAAGTCGAGGACTTGTGTTCTTTGCTGTTGAAATGATACAAGTACACCTGCAGATGTTCTCAGAGGCACTTTTTTTGTTTTTTTTAGGTCTGTACTCCCAACACATTGGATTTGAAACGAAGCACTGACTCTGATTTTAATTTGGTGTTTGCATCCACATCAGGGGACGGTCATGGATGTAAATGAGCTGAGTTGATAGTTGCTGGCTCTGCTGTCATTCGCTGAAGAAGCCCACGAGATGTGGTTGAGATGTAAAAGTTGTGATAACTACATAAAAGTTCTTAAAGTATCTGCATCAAATTGTACTTAAAATATTCAAAGTAGTAAAGTAGTGTATATACTGTACATTGTTGGATTATTATTACTGATGCATTAACAGCATAATGTTTCCAAATGTATAAGATGCTAATATGTATGTAAAATCCATAGACCGTATAAAATAAGTAAAAATCTTGTAAATGTATCTGTCAAATAAATGCAGTGGAGTAAAAAGGACAGTATTTACCATAACATGGAAATACTCAATTAAAGTATTTAGTACAGTACGCGAGTAAATGTAATTAGTTACTTTGCACCACCGGATATTGCATAGTATTTATATATAGTCCCATTAAATATCACAAATATCAGTAAATGACATGATAAGACTGAAATAAAGCCACACGTCTGCAGCAGTATTTCTCACCGGCGGTTTGACAGCAGCTCCACGTGCTGTTTCTGTTTACATTCTGCGGAAGAAGCACGCGGCGGTCGCTGCTCGCTCTCTCATTGGCTTGACGTCACGGAGGCTCCTCCCACAGGCGGGGGCTCGTATGCGGAAGCTGCTTCGTTGCCGCGAAAAAAACGGCAAATAACAGCGCAAAGTTTAGATATTACCCCACATTTCCAATGTAAGATGACATCCGAGCGTCTAACGGCTCGTTAAAGTTCAACCGGAACGTACGGAAAGCGGCGTTTACTTCAAGAAACCTTCCTGCGATACGGCGTCCATTGGAAATGAATGTAGGCTCCGGTTAAACACGGTAAATAACCCGTTTAATCGCGTCCTAGCGCTTCTAATAAACTGTGATATCCAGGAGAGGAGTAAATGAATCCTTTTTAATCCCTTCGGTGTTGTTCGTTTGTAAGAAATCTCAGTTGATTTGAACATTTAGCGCGTTTCTGTGAACCGGGAACGGGCATGCGCAGTGGGCAGTGGGCAGCGGCAGGCGTACGCGGATATAAGGATTGGCGCCGGCGCCACAGCTGATGCATTCATTCATTCATCACCGAGGAGGTAAGACCACCGAGCCGGAGACAACATTTACACTGCTAAATGTCGTCTTATAACATATCTCTGCTGTCAGTAACTTCCTGGTGTTTGCATCGTGCATTTCGATCTTAAATATCGGTTTTTCCCGGCGTAGTTTCGTGTTAAGCGGATTTAAATCTGGGAGCGAGGGACTGCAGCCATATATTAGTTTTTAAACTTGTATTTTACCTTATTTCAAGGGGGTTTTCCACTACCAGTGTAATCTACATAACCTCCTTCGAAACGTACATTTTACACTGGACGCGTGTAGAGAGAATTTGGTTTATTGGTGGAGTTTTTCCACCGAGGCTGCTCTTGTAACGTTAACTTTAAAACCCTCCAGAAAAGTGTGTATTTTGCCCTGTTGCCCGTTTTCCTCAATCGAGCAAGTGTTCGGTTGTTTACATGCAAAAGCTGCAGAACACCAGTTTATCTGCATATCGGGGTTTAACCGGTTATTGTTGACCTAGTTAGCAGTTACTCGGCTAAGTTTGCTAAGTGCTGTAGCTCTCCTCCACAACTTAGCCTCGCGGTCGTCTCGGTTTACTCAACTTTAATGGCGCTTTATGGACTTCAGGGTGTAGATGTGTGGCTCCCGGGAGTTTATTCTAGCAGTTGAGAGCAGTTTAAAGTAAATATCGTTTATCTTTTAGCGGTCATTTGTGCTAGTTTTTTCCCCCCCTCCCTCCCCGCAGACCCGGAGGAGGTCCTCCCGCTTCTGCGCTGCGGAAATTGGCGCGTCTTTGAGTTTCAATCCTCCCAAATAAAGTTAATATTTTCGCCTTTTCGTGCGTTCAAACTACACGAGTGTTGTCCGAAGATGTCCGCTCCGTCGCTGAAGACCAGAAACATTTGTTGAAAGTCGGTATTTTCGAGCTTTTTTTGTTTGAAATCGAGGGAACAATCGAGCCCCCCTCCTTTTTTTTTGGCTGCAGTTGCCACACTAGCTTACAGGACTTGGCTGGCTAGTTTGGCTCTTTTTTTTATTATCAGTTATACATTTTTTACCAATTTACTATGAGGATGGTAGTCATGGTCTTCACATGTGGCGCTTTAGCTTTTGTTAGTCGGCCAATATTGATTTGTCGAGATACTCTGGCTCTGTTTCTGTCGGTGGTCACAAGCTAACCTGTATCTGTGTTATCACAAGCTAACAGCATCTTTACACCAGCTCCAAACTGAGCCTTTAAAACGTGATGTCCTGTTTATGTGTTGGGGGGGCCCCTGTGGCTCCTCCAGGACCTTCTGTGGCTCCTCCAGGACTTTCAGGGGCCAGTTTAGGCTCATTTGACTTGGTTCTGGCCTATTACAGGCTCATACAGCCTCACCAGGGTAGCACACACCAGTCACCTCTAACATGTTGCATAACGTTACTTGTGATTATTGGGGGGGGGGGGGGCCCGGCCCAGTGGCTCCACAACATGGCCCCAGGACTCTCCAAGAGGTCATGAAATGGCTCCAGGAGTATTTGAGTAGTTTTATATTAATATAAGCGACCTAATTCCTCATTCTAACGGTAGTCCATGTGTCTGCACCTGTGAACTCCTGACAGTTTTGTTAAAGTTGCATCTAAATCTCACCTGTCCCCTTTCTTCTTTTCTTTGCAGCGGAGCCATAAATACATTCGACACGATGTCCAGACGCAGGTAAGCAGCAGCAGCAGCAGCAGCTGGTGGTGGTAGTTCCCAAACTGTGGTCTGGGGGCCTACAGAGAGGGGGGGCCCCTCACTGGAAAGAAGAGGGATCCTCTTTACAGGAGCTGGGTGACAGGGCTGAGACAGTTTATCACAATATTAAGGATATTTTCTTGTTCCAAACCATTATTTTGGCAAACAAACACTTGTTGATTGATAACACAGGCTTTTCACTAGATGTGATTGAATTATCCACCTGCCCTGGTCCAGCCCAAGGGTTATTATTCACTTGCATTTAATGTCAGTCGCGTTAAAACCTCTAACTCTGTTATCTAACGCTTGTAGGATCACAGGAAGTTTAGCGAGTTGGTGCAACTGTTGAGTTTTTTTAAATTAAATCCACTTAAAACATATTAAACTCGACTGCACCGTACATGGTGGTCGGGCAAAAAAAAAAAAAATCAAAGCCAAATCAAACCATAGTCTTCTGATTTCCTGTCTGAAATACTGGCTGTCTGAACCCAAAGGTGCGATGCTTATGTCATTTTTTAATATTTTAATTTCAGCGGTCGCATCACTTTGCAAGCCAGAGATTCAAACGCACCTGAACCGGCCATCAGAGCCCCACTGAAGAAGAGGAAGTCAGAGGTTTGTGTTTTTTGATACTTGTGTCTGACTGCAGGTATATCTTTCTATTCATTTGGGATTTTAAAGCCCACTCTGCTGTTATTAGATAATTAGAGTTTAGTATCAGGTTCATTATCCTGTTGTAGCCGTTAGCACTGATACCAACTCACCAGTTTTATTTTGATTTTTCTTCTCCAGCCTTCCAAGAAAAAACTCCAACCTGCTGCCAAGAAACAAAGCTATGAAATACAGGTCAGTGTGTCCACATGTCATTAACTCTAAATAATTGTGTGTTTTATAGCTGATAAGAGTTGAGACAGGGGTGTGTGTGTGTGTGTGTGTGTGTGTGTGTTACTAGTTTATTATCTGAGTTTTGTGTCCCCTCCCTTTCAGTCCATCATACCCTATTTAAAAATGTAGTTTCATTGGTGTTTCCTATGGAGAGCGTCCATTTTGTTGTACTCTAGTTATGTAATATGCCTGATGTGTTTGCATTTTTATATTTTTAGCCCTGTTTTATCTGTCCCGCACCTCAAGCTAGTTTTTGTATTAGATTTATCATGACAGGCCAGCCTGAAGGAACATGTTAGTGACTCAGTTTCCGCAGTACCTTCTTTTCACCACTAGGTGCCACCAGTTAGCTTGATTGGGGGGGAAAACTTGTTCACAGCACCAAGAAACTTTTATTTATAGCACATTTATATATTGATGTGCTTTACATTAACATACAGCAACAGTTGTACAGGAGAATGTAATAAATAAAATGGAAGAAAATGCAAAAAGAGAAACACAAGGAAATAAACGGCCACCCCAAGCCAATGAGACGTGTACAGTAATGAATCATAAGCTCTGAAAAAAAGAGAAACTCCTCAGCTTGACTGTTCATGACAGCAGAGTAATATAGGGCCATTATTGTAGCATTATAAGTTGCAAATATGTGTCTGGTGTAAAACCGCATCTCAGTGTGTACAGGAATCTGTAAATACATTCAGATTTTCAAGTGTGCGGAGATTTGTGAATGATATAGAGAAATTAAGATCAATCCCTTTCCAATATCATAGGGGGATACTCACTACTGTTGACCACACTGCCGGTCTGAATCATCTCTTTTTATTAATCTTATGTGTTTTTTTGTTTTTTCCCCAGAAGTGTTGGTCGGAGGATGGAGCGAGTCCGTGTGTCCTCATCGAAACTCCCCACAAAGAGCTGGAGCCTGCAGATCCGTCCAGCTTCAAGCAGTACAGATTCAAGAACCTCTTCATCAAGGCCTCCCCCATTCCTCGCCTCAGGTGTGTGTGTGTGTGTGTGTTTTTACACCTCAATGAGGCTGCTGTTGCTCTTCAGCACTTCACGCTGAGACATTACTCCACCCGACTCTGTATTCAGAGTTGAATGCCCTCGTTCACCATGAAGTCATTTATTTATTTTTTTAAGTTGAGACTTTGCATTGATCATTTTCAGGGTTTCTTAATGAGCTAACAGCTGATTAAAGTGACACAAACACTAATAATATCATTGAACTTAAAGACTTCACATACATGCTTTGAAGGAATGAAACATTTAAAAAGGTGTATTCAGATGTAAAACCAGACTCTCAGCGGGATTTGCATACAGCTGAGAGATAAAACCAAGATGGTTAAAACCTGGTGTTTCTCTTCCAGCTGGGCCAGCTCAGACGACGTGTGGATCAAAATGCTCAACAAGGAGCTGAAGTACGTTCATGACAAGAGTTACCTGCAGCGACATCCCAAACTGCAGCCCAAGATGAGAGCGATTCTGCTGGACTGGCTGCTCGAGGTGAGGAAGTAGTGGACAGAAAGTATTAGTTTCTTTGTTTTTTAAAATGGAGCTCATCATGAGTTTCTGTATCTTAAACATCTGAATAATAATATTTTAAACAATCAGCCATTTGTTAAAACTGTACCGACGTCTGTGTGCGCAGGTGAGTGAGGTGTACAGCCTCCACCGGCAGACGACGTACCTCGCTCAGGACTACTTCGACCGCTTCATGCTGACTCAGGAGAACGTTAACAAAGACTACCTGCAGCTCATCGGAATCACGGCGCTCTTCATCGCCTCCAAGATAGAGGTGAGCCCCTCCTCATCCTCTACTGGCCACAAAAACACTCGCATACTGGCTCTGAGCAGAGAGCGTTTACATGTGACAGAACTACAAGGAAAGTTTCAACTCAAACTTATGATTTCAAGTTTTTATTAGTTTGTCATTGACCTGCACAAATTAATATAAACCAGAGCCAGAATGCAGCGCATACATTATCAAATGATACCGTTAAAGACCTATGCATTAGTCATCTATTTTATTGTAGACATATGTTGTGTAGAAATCAAAGTTGGGACACATTTCTAGATGCTTATGTTCGAAAAGTAACTTTGTTCTCTCTTCAGGAAATCTACCCTCCTAAGATCTACGAGTTTGCCTACGTCACAGATGGAGCCTGCGACATGTGGGACATCCAGCGCACAGAGCTTCACATACTAAAGGTACGATAAAACACACTGTCCGCGAACTGCATCAGATCTGTTCGGACGTCTTGTCTTTCGTTTAGAAACATCTGCGCGTACTGAAAACTAAGTTTGATTACTACACCACAAATTATACTGAGAGATGTGCCAGAATAAAACTTTACAGTATGATGGCCAAATGTGTCTCGACTTACTGGGATAAGATTAAGTTTCAGTAGTTTAACGTCGTGAGGACTTTAATTCTAAACACAATTTCTTCAAAAATGATATAGTCAAGAAGCCCTTTGCTCTACAAATTCTGTATGTTAACAGAATGACCAAAGGAATTCTTAAAGGCTGGACAGACACCTGGGAAGTACTTCATCTGTCTTTGTGTTGACCTGAATGTTGTTGGTGTCGTCCTGCAGGCTTTGGACTGGAATCTGTGTCCGGAGACGCCCATCTCCTGGTTGAAGCTGTACGCGCAGGTCGAAGCCCAGGCGGACGGAGAGAACTTCCTGGTGCCGCAGTTCTCTCAGGACATGTACATCCAGATCACACAGGTACGTTCACACCTGCGTCACGATAAGGAAAACAAACCTTTTTTTAATGTTACGATCCAGGCTGCTTCTGAACAACACAGCATACTGACCTTTGACCTGTGTGTTGCAGCTGTTGGACCTGTGTATGATGGACGTCAACTCGTTGGACTACAGCTACAGTGTTCTCGCTGCATCTGCCTTCTGCCACTTCTCCACGTTCGACGTCGTTCATAAAGTCTCAGGTAAGTTTGGATTTTCCCGCCTGCACATCTGAATGTGTAATTTAAAACTTAAATGATGACAAAACTTTGGGTTTTGGCTACTTGTAATGGGCTTTTATCTTTCAGGCTTTTCATCTCTAACCAGCTGTTCTTCTGATCAATAAGAAAAATGATTAACTAATATTGAGCATCAGAATTCTCAAGAAATGGGTTTTTTTTTAACTCCCAATCTGTGTCTGTCAGGCCTGACGTGGGACAAAGTGGCTCCTTGCGTTCGGTGGATGAGTCCCTTCATGGACACGCTGCGATCTGAAGCCAAACCTCAACTCAAGAGCTTCGCCAAAGTCAAAGCTGACGACAGACACAACATCCAGACACACGTGGCTTATCTGGACCTGCTGGTGAGCAAAACGCACGCACACGCTGCTCCTACAACCAGGGCTCATGTCTAACCTTAAAATCTGGACATGGGATACATAATAAGTACATTTTTATGGTATGGCATCAAAAAGGACGACTTTTATTTAATAAAAAAAAAGTAGCTGTAAGACAACTGTCTAAATAAAATGCAGTCTAAAATTAGCAAATATGATTTTTAAATCAGGAACTATCTGACCAGATATTCAACGCCAACTTTTGCTACTCATCTATTGTCCGATATCAAAAAAAGCACTGAGGTTCGACACCCAGCTACACACGTGTTAGCAAATAAGAGGGAACACAATCTACCCTGCCATTGTTGTAGTTAAATCTACATATTAATATTCGCATGCCACTATGTATGTTGGGTTATCGGTCACTGATCGGTCCTCCTGTCCCTTCCTAATACAACGTCCCTGTTCTGTGCAGGGTGGACACACAAAACCCTCCGTAACTTTACAAAATGTGTGTAACTCAGACTGATGAAGCCTCACTAGCTTCGGAGATTTTTTAATTTTTTTGCACACAACGGGGACCGTGGAGTCATGCTAGGAAGGCATGACGTCAGAGCCAGTATGCAGAGGAGAGACGTTTACAGCGACTAACTTTCTACGTAAACATGGGTTGTATTAAACAGACGTGAAGTGTGACATTACCCTCTTCGCAGATGTTTTTGCAACCCAAATTAACAAAATAGTTTAAATGTGACTCACCAACGTGGTACACCCTGGCTGCAAGAATATAATAGTAACCCTGAAAAACAAGTCAGCAGGCTTAAGACGCAGCTTGCTACAACAATGGACGTTTTTTTTTTTTTTAAATGGTAAAGCCTGACCGATCAACATGCAGCAGTGGCTATCGGGCACTAACAATCCTGCCAGAACCGCTTTAAACAGGATAAAACAAATTAAACATTGTTTGGTCTGTGATAAGTCACTTAATGCAGGTACATGGTTTCTTCTAATAACGAGCTAAAAGCTCCAGCCCATAGCAGCAGCGCAGCAAATCCTCTGCATGTTATACATACCATAGTAAGTAAAAAAAAAAATCCTTTTGGGACAAACGTTGATTTTTGTCTTTTCTGTCCTGCAGAGAAAAGCTCAAGAGCGTAGGATCGACAGCCCCGACTGTCAGCTCTCGCCCGTCGCCGCGGGAGCGATCCTGACTCCGCCCAGCAGCACAGAGAAACCAGCCAATCCTTGAGCGGGACGCGACCAGTGACACACTCTACCTCTCCGCAGTTTGACCTGAAGTGACTCAGACCACATCAGCTCGGGACACCATTTTAGGAAAAACTTGTAGCATGTTGTTTTTATTTTAACACTAAGTCAGGACTCTGATTCCTGTCAGTCTTTTTTATTCATATTGGTTTTATAAAACTGCAAATATGGAGACTGGCAGGAATTGCAGTTCTTAGGCAGGTAACCAAATTATTTTTATTATTTTTTTTTTTTTAACAATTTACAGGTTAACTAGTTAGAAATTTGGTCTGAGCCAGCAGCAGCTACCTTGTAGACAAAATGGTCTTTCCTGCGACTGGAGTCCACTGATGTGAAGTGGGGATGCTGGCAGGGAAGCCAACGGTCTTGGTTTGGTACCTGTGACGTATTATCTGGGAGTTTTACTGGTGCTTTTCTTTAAATTTGAAACTTAAATGCTTTCAGACGGTGCTTCAGTCAGATTCTCAGGAAAATGGAAATGAGGAGTATCATTTTCTACAATAACCATTTCCTTCCACTCTGAAGTGGGGAAATCTAAAGTGTTAACTACTATCCCGCCTAATTTCCCATTAAATTGTGTGTAAACTTCGTTGTCACAGAGGAAAAAACAATGGGATGAGCCCCAGGAACAATCAGACACTTGTTTTTCTGTGTAACGTCCTGAAACCTGCAGGTGTTTTGAATGCACCTGACCCCTTTTGTGGCTCAATAATTCCCCTTTTTTATTTTATTTTTTATTATTATAGTTGCAACCTGGTTGCACATTGTTGTTACATTCCTGGAAGACTTGACTTGCATAGGAAAACTGCTTCCAATTGTGCAAAGTTTTTGCTTTTCATTTCAGTGCTGGTATTTATTGATAAGCCTTAGTATGTAAAAACAAAATGTCTGTTCATATGTAAAAACTAATCTTTCCGCGTTGAATGAGCTCAGTTTGATCACCGCCAAAGGCAAAAGCTATTTATGATTTTGCTCTGTGACACCTGTTGCTGAATTACAGTTCCTCGTTAAATGTTGTACACGAGCCTGTCCTGTCTTAGTGCCTTTTTTTTAAAAGAAATATGAACTGTACGGCTACTTAATTTAAGCTAGAGCGAGCCAAAAGGCTAGTGAGAGATCGAACAAACCTGTGACTGTAAACCTGAAACTCTGCAGTGAACAAACAACCATGTAAACTGTATGTAGGTGTTAAAGAATGTATGTTTTTGTAAATAGAACAATTCAGAAATGTAATTTTCTTTTATATTGGAATGTTTTAAATAAATGAAGTGAGACGAGTTTGGTCTGCGTGGCTTTAATGTTTGGAAACATTTGCGTTTTAAAGCAGTGGTTCCCAAAGATGAATCTGAGGGGAAAACACTGCGTTGTTCTGATTTTAGTTCTCGAGCCAAAAAGGACGGGATTCACAACGAGCATTTTCAGGCACTAATCCAGTGGTGGCTGGTTTGGTTTGAGATTTCTGCCTCCATCCCAACATAGTGGAGGTCAACGTTCTGTGACGTCTTTCCAAAAACAAACTTCCTGGATAATCCTCAGACCTCACTGAACTACCTTCTACAGGAACTGTTGATTGTTTCTGAAAAGATGCTTTTGGATTTTTAAAACGTCATTTTTCGACGCTAAACTAAATTCCATTCACCTACGTTGTATTTGGGTCGAGGCAGAAATATCTCAACCTGCACAAGTACAGTAAAACCATCTTCATGACTAAATGTTCTGTGTGTATAATTTATTTAGTTGAACCAACCCTTTATCTCAATCTTTTAATTCTACCACTCGGAGTCGCCAAAGACATTTTTAATCCTACACATCGGGACTTTAAATATTTCTAATATGGCCACAATTTATTTTTCTAGGGTTTAACTTTTAACGATTTTAGTACAGCATGTACCTGGTGCGCCAAATAATGTATCTTATGTTAACTTGAAAACTTCAGAATATATCAAGAACACAAGTCGAAGGCCTGGCTAGCGGCTTGATCTGTTGCTTAAATTCGCGTAAAGTAACTGAGGAGGCACAATTGTGCTTCTGTGGCTTCTCCGTCAGAGGTTCAGCTGTGGAATAACACGGACAGTTTCAGCAGCCGGAGAGAAAACAAAGACGACTTCCAGCACGTGTAAAGAAAAACGCTAAGACGCACGATGTGTTGGAAATGTTACTTCAGGAGTTCGTGAGCTGCTTTAGAGTCACAAACTGCTGCAGGACAACACACACACACACACACTTGTACACAGGAATACCAAGCCACCAGACTCAGGGCTGAATGCCACGGTCACTATGCAACCTTTTGTCATGTCTGTGTGTGTGAGTGACATATATAGGGTATTTTGGCAGACAGAGCCCCCCCCCCCCCTTAAGGAAACTGCTGTAGAGTGAGTGTATTGTGTCGGCCTGGGAAAGCGTGGCCTCAACCTACACACACACGTTTGTTTCACTATCCCCATGGGGGACAGTCATTGACAGAAAGCTTTCCCTCCCCCTAACATTAACCCTTAAAACCACGTCTTAACCCTCAAACAGCAGTTTCTCCCCAGGTTAAACAGGCACCTACACCGCACAAACACACACATCCTTGTACTTCTATCCTTGTGAGGGCCGTCATTGACATAAAGCTTTCCCTCACCCTAACATTAACCTAACCCTTAAAACCCAAGTCTTAACCCTCAAACAGCGCTTTGAAGTTGTGAGGACCAGCCAAAATGTCCTCCCTGTATAGCAAGTACAAGTACACACACACACACACACACACAGCTGAATTCAAACATTAGTGGATGTGATGAGTTTCTCTCGAACGAAATGATAAAAATGATTTAACAATCACGACTCAATAACAGAAGTGAAAATGAGCGAATGAAATAAATGCCGGGTTCTTTTTTAAACAAAATGTGGTTCAACTTCAGCCCTGAGAGGACAAGATGAAAAATCCTTCCCATTCATCAGTTAGTAGAACAATAAACTATTTTAATAAGTGATTAATGGCTGTATAAAGTCTGTTATCAAGAAAACACTAGCTGGTTCAATCTACTCACTTTTCTCTGTTTTACATCACCACAACTTACGACAATAAGAACAACACCTCAAGTACCGAGTACTGCCTTTAACAGTGCGCTCTGTTCTTAATAATTTAAGTTTACACTAATGAGAGCTGCTGGTGGAACTGCTCCATACGTGTCATCTTACGAATCGACAACTTAGCCAGTCGACAGCGAGTTATTCAACGCATGCATTTATGTATTTCTTTTTACATTTTATTTGGAAATAAACAACTCCAATGAGAAAATGTGTCCTCGATCGTGGTGCCACCACTGCAAAAGTGCAGTTTAGTTAGTGTATATATATAAAAAAAGGAAAAAGTCAACGCTTAAAAAGGACATTTAGATTCACATTTTCTAAGACAGGCCCTCTCTTCAGTTCGTCTGAATATTCTGTTGATAATTCACTTTCAAAACTTTTTAAACACTCAACATTTTAATTCAAACTATTTAATTTAGCAATTCCTCCTTCCCCACCCCCTTTTTCCATTGTTTAAATAATTGTCATGAACATATTTTGTCCTGTTTATGTTATATATATAAATGTAAATATGTCTATATTTATTATAATTTATATATTTCTCCTGGCGTTCTTATTTTGTTAAGTTGAGGGGAAAACTCACAGGGTTTTTTTTTATTACTTCATGGACCAAAGTTAAATTGAATTTTAATTTAATCACTGCAGTTTTAATTAATACAATTTAACTGGCATGTAAACGCATTTCAGCTGCTTTCATCTTCCTCTTCAATTGACAGTTTAACTGCTTTCAGCACTTATACAATAACTGACACTTCCATTGCTTTTA
>CM050856.1:2270000-2310000 GCA_027580175.1 Siniperca scherzeri | reverse complement strand
AAAGCACCTAATAACAGTACTTAAGTGTAGTACTTGAGTAAATGTACTTAGTTACTTTCCACCAGTGTCCAGTTCCATACTACAAACTATTAGACAGTATTATACAGTATGCACTATTTACTAAAAACCCTTACTTAATTACTAATACATACTATAACATACTTTGTTTTGTCGCCCGCTGTTTCCAAAGTCAACAAAAAACTTACAATCACGAAGCGAAGTCCTCAAAATGCTCAGAAAAACGTGAACATTTGAACATTACCATGGCAACTGGGCCAACTATCTGCTGAGGATGATCATGATAATGATCAAAAGCTCCAGAATAGCTACTAAATGGACCTTGTGATGAGATTGTTTTGTCAACAACATGCTTAACCGCTTTATACAAACGGGAAATGATAAAATGCGCGAGACAGTGCATGTCAACGACGATTCAATAGTTACTTTTAGTTTTCTGGCGTGTTCACAAAGCTGTTTTACTACCATTTGTTTTTTCATGTGTGCAATGCATCGTGGGAAAACAGCGTCCATCAGAATCACAACATTGGTTTTTTTTTTTGGTCTACTTTTGCCACTTCAAGCTCAAAACCTGCCTCGAGTTCGGATGTAGCACAGAACTGGGCAACAGCGTCTTTCTTCTTCTCCTGCTCTAAATCAGAAACCTAAACAGAGCACCACAATACACAGCAAAGTCTTGGGGAAAAGCCATTTTTATTAAAAGTCATATACAAAAGGAATATTCCATGTTAGGTTGCTATAAAACGTCCATATGTACATCATATCATACAGATCAACACTGCTCAGTGCTAAATGACACTTTACACTCTCAGTCCAGTAAGTGTGTGAACTCAACACGCGTTCACACACATTAAACTGCTTTAAAAACACTGGATTTACACAAACATCAACAGATGTGTCACACAGTACAGGTCAAAACTCAAGACAACATCTGGAGCTTCACATCAGCTGATAAAGACACCTGTGTTATTTCATTTGGATGCATAGCTTTGAGTAGTTATTTGAGGGCTCGCTTGTTTGTTTTTAAATCCGGTACCAGAAGAGAAATGAAAACTGTTCGCCTAACTTGGCTGCATGGTGACAAACCTGGAGAATATCTCCTGGAAACATCTCTACAATCCCAGGCCCTCCGCTGCAAAGATTTTTGGATAAAAAAAAGGATTTTAATTCCTGCTCTACGAATTGTTTTTTCGGGGGCAGAATCATGACCTGAAGAGCAATCGAAAAACCTTTAAAATATCTGGATGTTTCGTCTGTGTTGCCATTTTGTCGGCTGACGATATAGTTACGCACTTCTCCTGTAAGAGTCATTATAATAAACTCTCTGATTGTACTCTCTGCGCGCTCGGACTCCCTCCACGAGTTTCCTAAAAGCCTCGGGACGTTTCCTCATCACGTATAAAACTACATTCATCAGATGGTGTAATGACAACACACGTAGCCCGGAGGTAGGCTGGGAAACGGTTCTGCGTTCTGAGACACGAAGCTGGTTAAAGCTGGCCGTCGCACCTGCAGGGAGATGTTCTAAGAGACTTCCTCTCACCACGGCTGGCAGCATGAGAACACTAAATCAAACTGGCTGCTTTAACGCAGGCTAAATGAGTGATGAAAAGACGACTAAGTGAACACAAAAAGTGGAAATCAGTCTGCAAGTTGAGATCTGAGAGCAACACAGGATCACTACCCTGATCAGTGTTTTGAAGCTGCAAGACAAATTGTTTTGTCAGTTTGTATCCGTCACATGCGAGCTGTGACGGTGAATGTTAAGCCCTGAAATACTCTAAAATGGAGCAAACACACACACATGGTTCTGTATATATTACAGTGGGTGTCTGCATACATGCACAAGACATCAGAGTGCTGACCTCTTGACTAGTGTCTGTCTGGCTTTTCCAGCACATGAAGCCAGCACAGTTGCAGGTGTCTCCAGTCGGGTCACATGAACATGGATGTGTTAAGTACGAACTTGCTGTAAGTTTTATTCACATTATCACGGAGAAACTGCTTTCTCGATCGGTGCGTTGTACAAGCGACGGTCAGGTCCTGAGCTGATGCAAGCGGAGTCGTAACGTGTTAAAAGTTCAAACCTGAACCTTTGTGAGTGCAGCTAATACCTGAAGGCGAGTTCTGCTTGTTCTGCGATTAAAGATGGAGGGCTAATTAATAAGGCGTGTTTCTAAATGTAACTACGAGATCATCACGGGCTATAAAACTTGCAAATAGTTAGAAACTCCCAGGAATTCTGTGCAAAGCAGCAAAAAGAGCCTGAATATTCTGCTATAATGTGAATACGACTTTAATAAAATCCGGATTTTGTGCTCAAACTTTGCCCTGCAGTTTTCTGACTTCGTACGCTCTCAAATCTGGATTTGCAGATGAATAAACTTGTTTGTTTTGTGCAGTTTTTTCATTAATAAATCTCTTCACACATTTGTGAGTTTCACATTTGACAGCGTTTCAGCCTTTGCAAACGCTCCAGATCTGACCGGGAGAAGCCTGTCAGCCTGAACACAGAACCACAACAAGCTGACCAACGAGTAAAAAGACCCAAAGCACTCAACGTGACCCCATCCAGCACGTTAACACAGCGTGTTTTTACAAGGGAGTATAAAAATAATCTCTCTGAAAACTATCAAAGCTTATTTTACATGTTGGAAACACTGAGGAGTGAAAAGTGTTGCATCTGGTGAGATTTTCTCAACGTTTTTTTTTTTTGTCTTTTTACTGGCAAATCATGCGCTAGTGCAACAGGAAGGTAGAAAAGAGAAATTAAAAGCTGGTTATTGAGTTTGTGGGAGGTTAATCTGTGGAAACGCCGACAGCAGCAAAGCCAATAGAAGCAAATAAGACTGGAAAAGAAAAGCTTGTCCTTGGGAGACTGTCTTTGTGAAACTGACTTTTTGTTTGTAGGTTTCAGGTTGTGCGGTAGGTCAAAAAGAAACTGTCAGGGCGGAGATAAAAAGATTAAAATGCCCTTAAAGAAGAACTCCGAGTCCTCGCTCTAAGACTCGCTCGCATCAAGGCCTTCGCGCCGTTGGTGTTAACAAATGAACCAGAATAATTCTTACAGTCACCCACAAGATTTCTGACATAGTTTCAAAGTAATATTCCCCCAGAAAACATAACAAAACAGTTGGACCCTGAAAGTCCACACTTTCGAGAATAAAATTCAGCGACCCACAAACTGCCAAAAAACGAAATAAATCCAGCACATTGAACTGCTTTGAAGAAAGCCAAAATAAATAAACACATTCCTGTGTAAAGCTCGTACATGAACCCACAACAAGTTCTCTCTGTGCTTTTCCTATTTCAAACCGCTGAACCACAACTCAGACCTCGACCTTCAGCTGGTTTTCTACATGAGGAAACATCAGGATCACATAATGAACCTCCAGCCCTGAAAGTGTCGCCACGAGGGAACAGAGCTGCTGCGTTCACGTCAGATTTACTGGAAGTGTTCAGGAGGTTTTTACAGGTGAGCTTTGGTAGCATTTGCGTTTTGAGGCCATTTTGAATTTGACAATCTGTCCAAAGATTCAAAGCCATGTGTGTAGGATTTTAATATTTTTGACTTTGGGGATTAAAGAATTAATCAAACCGACAGAAATATAATCTGCAACTATTTTGTTATTCCATAAATATTTCAAGCAAAAATACTTCTTAATTGAGAGGATTTGCTCTTTTCTTTGTCTTATGTGAAAATACATATCTTTAAGACATTTTAAGACTTGGACTGTGGGAAATTGTGATCTGCATTTTTCACTAATTTCTGACGTTCTAGAGACAATTAATTGCGAGACTAATTGGCAGATTAATGGATGATGAAGCCACAGCCACACTGAGAATGTGCACAGTGAACTTTGTTTAACTGGTGCGTTCACACCAGCGAGGACAGGAAGCAAACTGGTTCACATCCAAAATGTGTGAAATGCATTTTAAATAAATACACAAGAACTCTAAAAAGGTTTCAAAACCTCTTAACTTTGAGTGTGAACCGCTTTGTCTCTGATCACTAAGAATAAATGAGAGCAGCACCAGTTCTCGCCTGGATCGTCTCATTTTCCTACAAACCAACCTCGTGCCACCAGCATAATTTGAATGTTGCTAAATTTAAACACATGACATTAGCATCAGTCGGATTTTGTTTGACTCACATTGGATTCTCTGCTGGTCTTCTGTTTGCTCCTCATGACTGAATGAATTCAGGATTACAGAGTGAGCGGTTGGTCTTGCCTCTATCAGGGCCAGCAGCCAATCATGACTGAGAGTTTTGAGGCGGTGTCTGGTGCAGCCAATCAGATTTCAAGGCCCTACGTGCACACCCACAGGTGTTTCCAGTTATTGTGGCTGATCAGGGCTGTGTGGGCGGGACAACAGAGCTGTTTTAGCATTTCTTTCAGGTGAATCCAGTTTACACTCAAAACCTATCAGGAAGTTTAAGACTTTTATTCTTCCTTAATATTTCCAAAATGTGGACAAATATACATTTGTAATCCAAACTTTTTTTATTTCTTCAAAAAATATCTTAGAGAACTGCTGGTTACTGTGAACAAGAAACACCAAACATTTATTTCTATTCTTTTTGTGTTTTTGCCCCTGATTACGTCTCTGTGCCTCCCTTTTTTTTAATAATGAATGCACTGTGTTTATCTTGCTTCTTTGAACCCCTCCCTCACATGAACTCTAATCTGCGGTTTAATCAGCTGAAAGAACAGAAAATATGTGCGTTCGGACCGACGTGGACAGAGAGTTTCAGGTGTGACCTTTGCCAAATGCCACAAACTGTGGAGATACACAGCAAATAAAAAGTGATCATAGTCAGACTGTAATTCAGGATTTATTTTAAAGTCACTTGTTGAGGATGATAGGCGAGGCTGGATTACCAACCTGGCAAAGCGGGCTACTGGCCTGTGGCCCCAGACCCCCAAAAGCCCCACATGTATTCTGTGTCAGTTTGTGGTAAGTTGATTGATTTGTTTGGGAATGAGCACCACTGAAGCAGAATATCAGCTAAAATAGGAGCCTTAAGGTGTCCTGCATTATTTTCCTGTCTTGTCGAGGGGTCACGTGTCGAAATGTACACGGTGCATATTTATATATAAAGTATGTGTTTAAACAAATTACCACAAACAGGTACTTTTTACTCCAGGGCCCCTGTGTGAGTAAATCTGGCCTTGACAATAAGGCTGGCGATAATTTATTCGATCAACTTTGATAAAAGTCTACCATCTAAATTATTGATTCAATTGTCATTATGAATTGATGTCACATTGAATATGATTTTGAAGGTTTCGTCTGAATGTTGTGTGATAAAATGCATAACACTACAGCACAGGTCCTTTCGCCTGAGCATCAATATTGTGATATATGTATAGGGAAAATATTCTTTTTAATACTGTGATGTTGATTTTCTCCCTATAGAACAACTGACATGTCATTATGTTTTCATTTAGTTTTTGGTTGGTTTCAAATTGGACTTGAACGCAGCACCGTCCCTCCCAGTCTGCATTAACTGTGTGTTTAGGTGGGTGGTGTTGTGTAGCGCCCCCTAGTGGTGATGAGGCAGGGGGTCGTGGCTGTGGCTCCTCTGTATGTAGGCCACTGCGTCCCTGTATGTGAGGGTCAGCTGGGGCCGGTCGTACATCTCGCTCAGAGCCTGGAACTTGGGGCCCCACCGCGACAGCCTGTCGTAAACAAACCCCCCTTCATCCTCTTTGTCCTCCTCCTCCTCCTCCTCCTCGCCACGGGCGATGGCAATGTTTTCCCTACGTGACGTGGCCGACCCCAGCGAGCTGAGGCTTCCTGCTGACGACCCAGAGCCTTCCACACACCACACGTGGTACGCGTCCGGCGGGAACGCCTCGCTGTCGTTGTCCGCCTCCCAGATGATTCGCGCCACGTAGCTTTTAAAATCCCCGTGGGAGCGAGACCCTGAAGGGGCGTCCACATAACCTCCTCTGTCGCTCGTCTCCATGTCCCGGCCTACACGAGTGGTGTAGTTAGCGTAGGTTGCGTCGCTGGTGTAGTTGTTGGTGGTGGCGTGCTGATGATGGTGGTGATGCTGATGCGGGATGCTGAGGTAGGGAGCGCCTGAGCTGCAGGAGGAGCCGGACGGGTGAACTTCCTCCTGGGAGCCGGGCGAGGACTTGATGAGCGGGGCGGTGGTGCAGGACGAGGACTGGGACAAACTGGAGCACAGCGGACGCTTCAGCTCTGTGATGTCGTAACCGTTCTGGAAGAAAATCAATAAAATGTTCTAGTTCAGCTTTTGACAATGTGCAGGGTCTTTTTTTTTAAGTAAGCTGTTACATAAGAAGTAGAACATAGTAGCCATTTTGTGTGTGTGTGTGTGTGTGTGTGTACCTGGTCCTGCTCCCCCCCTCCCTCCTCGTTGTAGTTGAGGATGTTTTCTCGGATGTCCTCCCAGCTCTCGTGTTCAGCGGGGATGTGGTAAACTCCTCGCTTCCTGAACTTGTTACGGCTGCCTTTCTGGTTCCACACCGTCACCGCCACCAGCACCGCTACACACACACACACACACACACACACACACACAGAGTGAGAGAGGAGGAAAGTATAAATATGCATCGTTGCGTAAATGTGCTTCTGCACCACCGGGACAGATTTCATTTCCTTCCTGTATGTTTGTAGCAGCAGCTCATTAAAGCCGCTCTGTGGAGTCATTTGGCTTCAATAAATTAGTATTATGTTCATTTAGAGACATCAGTATAATTACTATAAACAGGTGAAAAACAAACGAGCCCATCAGTGGGAGGAGAATCAGTCTGTAATATCTTTCACTCTGTGAGCCACCAGGTCAAATTTAGAGGAAAACTTGCTTCCAAAATCTCCTTCAGAATGTTTGACCTCTTCTGGGGAGAGCAGGACGCCAGAGGGCTGATGGGAAATGAAGTCTTACTGTGGAAGAACTAACAATACCATTGGTGGGGAGCAGAGGCAACCGACTATCATGAATCAAAAACGACACACGTGACACCGGATTGTAAACTTTACGTAACTGAAATCTCTCGACGTCAGCGCTGTCTGTCCGTGATCGATGCTGATGGAAAACCTATTGATTTGTTCAGCGCACTGTTACACAAGTTTGGAACAAAAGGTCTTTAGAGGAGACGGTCGATTTTACGTCACATTCAGTTACATGATTTGTAAGTTTTTGTTTGTCCTTTCTTTTAACACACTCATCACTCTCTTACATCTCTAACTGAGTTTACGTTGATTTGACTGATAGAGTTGAGTTGATGTTAATAAACCGATAATCTGTCACCTTTATGGTATTTTATACAGTCAAAATTAAAATGTTAATTGCAAGTAATAAGGTAAACGCTTACATTAGGAAAAAAGTAGCCCATAAATCTCATAAAAGCTCACAGCCCCTTCTAATGGAGGGTTTTTAGATCGATGCTGGTGTTCGGCTCATGGACTTTCATCCACTTTTCTTTGTATTTTCTGTTGAAGTTTGTTTCAGTAACTATACATGTTGCTATTCGTTTAGCCTCTTTGTTGGATTGTCACTGCTCATGCTAACTAGGCAGTTCTTTTATTTACTCTGTGAGTAAATAGAGACCGCCTGTGAGTCAGCAAGAAGCTTCTACACAAGGAGAGTTTAGAACATCAAACGGAGAAGTTTTGTATAAGGATATAAATCTCTTACTGTTTGGATTGTATTGTCTACAGACAGTAAAAAGTTTATTGTTCCCAAGTTTATCTTGAAACCTCAGTTTCATTCATCCAAGTGTAATATGAAAAGTTCAGTATGGTTTACTTAATTTATTCTCTTTAAATTTACTTCTTAAATAACTCTCTTGCTCTTACCGAAGAAGACGAGCAGACACATGCTGATGGCCAGGATGGAGCTGGGGCTGAGGGCAGCCAGCCGGTGACCTTTGACCTGCCCCAGCTCACAGCGCTGACCCCTGAACCCCTCCTGACACCGGCACCGGTAGCTATCGGGCGACAGCGCCTGGCAGATGCCACCATTACGGCAGGAAGAAGGTCCGCAGGGCGACGGCACACAGCGCTGCTGACCTGAGTCGTCTGTCACTGTCACCTGACCCCCGGGACACCTGGGAGACGACGCGGAGGGATGGAGGGCAAGATGAGTTAATGACATCGGAATAAAATCAGAAAAGTTTTACAAAAGTAACCCGGTGGAGGGTCTGTTGGGATATGTTTGTGTGTGTCTTTTACCTGCACTGGTGTTTCCTCCACAGGTCGATGCAGTGCAGCGGGCTGCGGCAGGGTTGGCTGCTGCAGGCGTCGCTGGAGCACCCCGAGGTGATGCTCCGCCTCTCCAGCACCGTCAACAAGTCCCGGCTTTGCCCGTCCAGAGGCAGGACCTGGCCGTTAAAACGAACGTCCCGCAGACAACCTGCAGGAGGAAACGTCTAGTTTAGTTTGGAGTCCATAAATATGTTTTTTAGGATTGTTATTATTAGTACTAATACTATTGCTACTACTACTGCTGCTACTTCATGGATGACATACTTACTGTCACATAGATACTTCTGGGTCACTTCACTAAACAAAACAAGAAGCCAATCCAGATCAGATCCAGATCTCACCCTGAAAGTCGGCCTTGTCTCCAATGTTCGGGCCGTTGCCGACCGTCACGCTGGCCGGGTGAACCACGATCTCCCTGCGGCTCCCCAACCGGGCCTGGACCTCATGCGAGCCCCCGCCCTGCTCCAGCTGCAGGGTGAACAGGTTGTCATGGCGACTGAGGCTGACCAGGACCCACTGCCCGATGTCCACCCGCTGGCCGGGGAGTCGCAGGGCATGGGCGCCGTCACCAAGGTTGGCACGAACAGAGAGGTGACCCTCCGTGATCTGAAAGAGAGAAAAAGATAACATTAACATTCTGCATGAATATAAAGATAAATGAGCTTCTGTTTGATGTTTAAACTGTGATAAAAGCCAGTCCGTGTGTATGCAGGTGTGTGAAGTCAAAGGTCAGTTAATGATTGGCTGAAAGGCAGACTGACCTCCAGGATGATGTACTCGTTGGCCTCCCGGGACGTCACGGAGAGCAGGGTGCCCGAAGTGGCTCTGGTTCGGAGGAGCAACTGGATGTTTGTGCGGCGAGAGCTGCCGCCTCCTCGGAGCTGAAAACGCCCGACGCTGCCCGAGTCGAAGGAGAACTCCGGGACGGCTGGGGGGGGGGGGAAATATGAAGTCATGTTAACTCTGTTTCACTCACATGAGTAAAAACTTTTGGATGCTGAGTTCAAATTTACCAACAGCTCCACATCTGTAAGTCCGTCCACTTCACAGAAATGAACAAAACTTTTAGCTTTCACACTTCAAACAAACCTAGTTTTAGGTGAAAGTGAAGGTTTGTCAAGAAGATGAATATTTAAGGAATTATTTAAGCATGCACAAACAAAATGGAATATTTTCATGGAGCTGAATTTGTTTTAAAGGGTCTAAGGGCAGAGCTGGACTGAAAAGCACGTCTGTCTCGGCTGTGGTCAGACTGGAAACAGCGCTGCGTTAAAAAAAAGATTAGTGGGGCAAACGCATTAACGTCACAAAGTAATCTACCAGGAATGTGTGCTTGCACATATTTGATTGGCCAACACTACAAGTTACCAGATAATGTTGGCGTGTTGCGTTGCAGCAAAGTTAACAAACTTTTTAGCCGAAAGACCCAGGCCGCCACCGAGTCTGTACGACTGCTTTTTGCTCTCTGTGTTAAAATTAGTTTTACATCAGACTGACAGACTGCTTTCTTGGCCCATGAATCTCTTTTGGTGTCATAACTGCTGTCATAACGAAGGTACAAGAATCTAAAGTCTCCACATCTAATTTTCCATTAACAAGTGATCCAAAAAAAGAAAATGTCCTTAAAATGTCAGCTGCACGAAACACACACACACACACACACTCTCAGGGTCCCTCACCAGTGTCACACTTGTGTCCGGTGTATCCTGGGTGGCACTCGCAGCTGAAGGAGCCCCAGTCGGCGAGGCAGGAGGCCTGAACGCCGCAGGAGGGACCGGCCGCCGTCACACACACCCCGTCTGTCAGCCTGCACCCAGGGGTGCTGTCCACGCTCTCGCCTGGAGACGCCAGGTCGTACACCTAAGGGACAGAAGGAGGCGCGCTGTGAGAAAGATGATTATCCTGGTTTTCTTAAAATCCTTTAACAAGATTGTTTTTCTCTTTCTCATTTTTAAGTTTTAACCGTCATCATCATTACATATCACTTTCCTCACAACCTCTATTAAAGAGCCCGGGACACAGGTGACACAAAATGTCTGCTGCCCTGTGTCATGTGATCCAGGCTGCGTTCACAGCCAACATGATTAGAGGAGGGGTTTCTTTAATTCTGTAGTTTTCCTCCTTTCAGTCTGGAATGCAGTAAGACTGAATTCGACATGCACTAAATGTCTGAACATACCCATTGTTTTCAGTTGGCAGCCGAGCCGTGCTTGCATTTTGTGGTTTGTCAATCCACCTTAACTATGAACTCTGAATTTCTGAAGGAATCAAGAAACCAGCTGATTACAGAGCAAAGAGAAGCATGTCACGGTGGATTATGTTTCTCTTTCTTTTAATGTTTTGAAAGCAGCTTTTGTCATTCAGATTTGGCCGTGTGAAAGCTAATGAAATCTCCCAAATTAGAAGGCTTCGTCCTCCGGTGAGCATGAATGTGCTTAGTAAATCTCACGTTCTCCCCCGTCACATTTTGATGTTACTTATGTGGAAAGTGTTGTCCTAATGGTGGAGCCAGAGGAAAGTTCACTAAACAGTCTGATTCATCCTCTGGGAATCATGAACACTGAATTACATGGAAATGTGGCCAGTAGTTTGCTCCGGACCAAAGACAGACGAATGGATGTTTCCATACATACGGCACAACGTTGTTAGGCAAAAAATGTAGTCAAATCAAAAATTGCAGTAGTAGTAGGATTCAGAACTCTATTTAAGTGTTTCTTTGAAGCTTTAAACTCTGCTTTCTGGAGATCGGAAACATTTGAGCCACAAGATTATTTAAGACAAGAAGTGTTTGTCAATTCACCTAAAATTTGATATTAACAAATTTTGGCATTCAGCTGGAAATGTCCACGAGAGAATGAAGTCATTCGAACTCTGGTGGCACCAAATAACAGCGAGAGGCCTGAAAACGTGATGGTGCCTTCAGGTAGAGTAGAGGTAGAGAATACATTTTACTTTAGAAGTTGTAACTATTTCTATTTTTTCTATTGTTGCCGACTCTTTGCTTGTTCGTAGCATGACACTGAAATGCAGCAAACACAAAATCATTCAGCCTTTTTTTATCGTCAGTCACCTAGCAACAGTGTTGTCATGACTTAACATCAAACATATTGTGTACTCCCACGATGAAAATATGGCCTCCATTTGAAGGCAGCATGAGTCTCATTTCCCTAATATCACAGCTGTGGAGAAGCTCGTTAGGAGTGAGAACATGATCCCAATCCCCCCCCTGAGTACAGGAAACAACCCCAAAACACAAGGGATTGTGGGTAGAAGGAGGCAGATGCAGTCTTTTTGGGAGGTTGTTGAGGTTTTCACTGAGCAGCAGAAGAAACCACAGCAGCTCGTTTAGTTTCATGAGGAGGACGAGGAGGGAGGTTCTTTTCATTTATATTATATTTTAGACTGTGATGTTGTGATGCTGGCCTTGGCTGATGAGCCAAGCTCACACCACCATCTGTCCAACCGCCGTCCCCCCGGTACACACACACACACACACACACACACAGCACACACACACAAAGATTCGATACACACAAACTATCCACCAAGGAGTTCAGTGGAGTACGAGTGAAAACAGAGACACACAGATACAGACTTACAAACATTAATACTGCATTTAAAAACAAGAAACACACACAAGGAGGAAATGCTAATGATCTCTGGGATGGAAACACACACACACACACACAGTGGTGTTACCTGACTGTCCACCACCAGGTTGCGGATACAGCCGGTGAAACTGCGGTAACGTCGATGAGGAGATGTTTCCTTCACTCCTCCTAACTGAAGAGGCTGGAAGACGTTCAGATACCTGAGGAGGAGGAGGAGGAGGAAGAGAGAGAGAAGGAGAAGAACAAAGAGTTATGTAGACAATGAAGAGGAGAAGCAAAAGGAATTGGAGTACAGAGAGAACGTGAAGTAGAGAAGCATGAGTAAGTGAAAGAGAGGAGGAGGAGGAAGAACAGGAAAATGTGGAGGATGGAAAGAAATATGGGATGAGAGGACAAGGCAGAGGAAGAGGAGGAGAAGACAGGAAGATGAGAAAGAGGGGAGTAAGAAGAAGAGGAGTAGGAAGGAAAAGATTGGAGGAGGTGGAAAAAAGGGGGAAGAAGAAACAAGGAGAGGAGGAGAAGAGGGAGTAGGTCGAAGGTAGGAAGAAAAGGAGGAGAGGAGATAAGATAAGTAGAGATGGAGTAGGACAGAAAAATTGAAGATGTGGGGTAGAGGATGAGGAAGAGGAGGAATAGGAGGGGGAAAAGATGTGAGGAGAGGAAAAATAGAGAAGGAAGGAGTGGATGATAAAAAACAAGTAAGAAGAGGGGAAAGAGGGGAGAGGAGGAGGAGGGGAGAAGGAGGTGAAAGAGAAGGCGTCCGAAGACGTGAGAAGGAAGAATTAGAGGGGACAAAAAGTGAAGTTAAAGTTAAGTTAAGAAAAGAGACAAACGCAGGAAGAGGAGGATGCTTTAAGATAAAAGTCTCTTTTTGAATGATTTGGATCTCTGGTGTCTCCAGGCTGGTTCTGACCTCTGGTTTCCCGGAGTCTCTCCTGCAGCTCTGCAGGCGGACTCGTCCATCTCCTGAGTGTGTGTCCCGACACCCTCCAACTCATTCGCCGCCACCCCCCCACACTGGTCCAGGATCAGCTGCACGGCCTGAACAGAGAGAGAATGAGACACACACCGCCGTCAACAACCTTCGTTGATTATTGGTTACCTCATGTCATCCATTTTTTTCTTCTCATTTTACAAAGTTTCCTGGTTTTCTTCTTTGACATTTGGCCTTTAATCACATTTAAAAGATGATTTTCAACTGTTAAAACACAAACTGACTTGTGTATGAAATATGAAACTGCATCACTGCATAAAATTCTTTTTTACAGGCATCACCATGTACTTAATATTTATATATTATAACTTGGGGTCACCTGTATTTTGTGAAATATGATCATCAGCTAAAGAAAATAGATGGATAATGAGCCTTATGGACGGACTCAAGTAATCAACAACTAAAAGTTAATACCATCCGTCACTCTGTCCTACCTTTCCGTCGCTGATGATGTCGAGGCGATGCCAGCGTCGGTCGGTGACGGTGGATTTAGGTGGCAGCTGCAGGGTCAGTGTTCCTGATCCGTGGTTTATACTCAGAGCTGGAACCCCGTTCCTCAACTCTGGATGGGAGGATGAGATTCTTAGTTTTCTATTTTCCTGCTTACAGTAAAACCACACGAGTGGCCCGATGTGGCCTTAACATCAAATACCGAAGTGCTTTCACGACTTAAAAACCCCTCTCACTTTGTTAATGTTATTTTCAGTCTCTTGAGCCTGTAAACCTTCAGCTATCACAAAGAAACTTGTAAAACAAGTCGGAAAATACATCTGTGTGTGGTCACCACAAACTTCTTACTATGTTTTGATTGTTTGCGACCTTTGGTCTCATTTTAGATTCTGCACATGGATGGTCATTCTTGACCTTTGGGAACAATATGTGGTGAAGAGAAGCCAAGCTCAAAGATCCACTTACCATTGATTCAGAGCTTTCAACAGCATCTCATGGTCTTCATTCAGAATATGGAGCTGGCTCAGGTGTCATCACGCGAACTGAATGTGACGTGATGTGACCAAAAGTTCACATTTAGATCATAGGGTGGCACCTAAGCCAGCTCCATTCGCTGAATGAAGACAGTGAGATGTGGTTGAAAGCTCAGAACCATTAGTGAGAGGATTTCTGAGCATAGTGTCGTCACCATATATATTTTTAGAATTAAACAAAGTGTCCTCTGTTTGTGAGGAGGTGACGTGTTGGTGATACTTGGATTGAGCTGACATTTAATTGACGTCACATGACCTAACCCCCGACCCTGACATCGCCTCTCTGTATCGCTGTGTAAGCTGCTGAATCCCATCTACAACTGCAGGAATCCACTCAGTCAGTACTGTGTGTGTGTGTGTGTCTTTCAATATCCTCTCGACTGCTGTACATATCAGATGTATGTGTTTGTGTGAGCGTGACCCGATCAATGTCCCGACCATCGAACATGTAAGTAAAAAATGCTTTGCTATGCTGCAGCCATCTTTGATTTTCCGCTCCCCGGACCCACGTCGCAACAGACCGGGTTCAATAATTACATAACTTTACTGCCACAAATTTATGCAAGAAGTGCTTGAAAGGCCATCTGCAGGCTAATCCGTTAACACCACATCAGGACCGCCGGGAGCTGACATTAGAGTTTCTGGAGCTCTTTGTCCACTGAGAAACCGGATTGATTCACTCTTTGTGTTGTGTGAAAAGGACGAGCGGCGTTCCCACCAGCACTGTGAGATTTGCATGTTTATTTGAGCGCTTAGAAGTTCAAAATAACGTTTCAACTTTTAGCAAAGGGACGCCGCGTTTCATGCCGAGTTTTCAGTATTGTTGCAGCAGCAGAGCGCACCCAGCGTCTCCCAGAAGCATCACACTCGTCAGTTCTGATCACGAAAGCTGCACACTACGGGAAGAGCCTCATCAGATGGCCCGACACTGGTGTGTGTTATAAATGTATCATCATTTCTGTGATTGCTTGTCGGTCAGTTGGTCATTCTTTTTATATTCGTCCAACACTTTTGGTACAGAGCGAGACACTGAGACAACAACGTCTCAAATTGTCATGAAATGTGGTTTCGATATTCAAGTTAGAGGTCTTCGCAGGTCCAGTAAACGAGACCAGACCAGAAGCTCCCGTTCTATTACTGCGGGTCCCTGGCCACACGGTGTGTCATAATTAGTTCTGCTCTTTCTTCTTTGGTCTCATCGTGCTGCTGCCAGTGTTGGTCTTTCTAGTTGGTTTTGGACAACCACATTTTGGATTCTGTCTACTCATCCTCTGGTCTTGATGGACCAGTTTTGACTGTCATCTGGTCCCTTTCATCATTTCAGACCTGTAAAGACCTCTAAGACAAGGTCAACAGAGGGTGATTCTAAATTATTTTGGTGCATCACCTATAAGGTCCAAAATTTTCCCATTAACAACACTTTGGTCCATAACAAGGAATCTCAACAGACTCAAGTGGTTCAGATTTACACGCTGCTGCAGATATTTACACAGACCTGCTCTAGAGGGTCATGATCAGGCCAAAATTTCTACTTGTACACAATTGGACACACTCTTGGTCAGTGTCGACTGAACTGCCTGAGATGCTCCCAGAAGATTAATCCTTTTTTATGATGGCCCCATGACCTTTCCTCGAAGCCCCAGCTACTGAACAAACAACATTTTAGCTCCACAACCGATCAAACTCCAGGAATAGCTAAATCATCAACATTTTCGTATTGCGGCTGTGATGAACACTGCAGCCTCTAATTTACTTGTGACACCCTACATGTCCCAGAATTAGAGAAGGGCCATGCGCCTGCTGCATTCAGCTCTTGATTACACTGATATCTTGACAGAGTGGAACAAGCAAGACAGCGATAGCTTGTCTGATAAAAACTACATGTCGCCTCCTATTTGGAAACATTGACTGTCTTGTAGTTGCATTGCATTGTGGTCTATTTTCTGCTGCTGTGTGTGTAGAACTTGCCCCTAGAACGAAGCCCTGGTTCTTTGATGTACTTTTGATGTTATACAGTATTTTGGAGATATTTTTACAATCAAACTCAGGTGGAGCTATTGGAAATACCCTGAACATGATATGTCCATGTTTGTTTGTCCGGTTATCTGCAGGAACAGGGAGGCAGAGATGCCTGTACAAATTACAGTTAAATGCCTTACTTAATGCCATTAATAAAGACCATCTTGTGCACTTAATGATCTTTTTTTAAGCTCTAACAGTCGGAGCTTTATGCACAGGCACCTCAGCAGTACACTCACCGACAGCGATAAAATCCTCCTGCTCCCCAGAGTGGGCGGGGCCGAGAGGCCCGTTGTAGAGGAGCAGCCCATTTGCCGACTCAGCCAGGAACTCCAGGGAGATGTGGCTCTGGAAGCAAGGCATGATGGGAGGGAACCAGGCGTAGCCCTGGCCGCCGAAGCTGTGTTTGGTCTGCTGGCACTCAGGCCCGTCGAACATGGGAGGACACTTACACCTGACAGACAGAAACACTTTATGTTATTCTTTACTTGATAATATTACCAACATCTCTAAACAATGATAACCCTGCTGGTGAAAGCATCATTATGAAGGTTTTCAAACCCACTGAATGTATTTCAAATTTTATTTAACATAAGCAGCCATGAATATCAGTATCTATTAGTGCCAACTTTTAAAAATGCCAAATATATGAGGTTGAATGGGTTCAGTCTAATATGTTGAAAGTGATGCATCTTAAATTCTTCCACCTGATGCAGGGGCATAAAAACTGAACCTTGGAAAATTCTGAGGTCATAAATTCAAATCATCAATAAACTATTTAAATGTTTTTTTCCATATTATTCATTCATGTAACGGTTCGAGTATACTTTCTGTCAATGTTATCTCCCTAAATGATGTTCCAAAGCTTTCTCCACACTACCAGGGTATATCTGGGGAGAAACTCTCTCCCTGTATTATATATGATTTAATTCAATATTTTTTTTGTTATAAAACAATCAAATTTAAATATATTTAGTCTAAAGAATATTTGGATCATCTTTCAAAACCCACTGTGTGTAATTTGTGTGTAACTGTAGGAAACAAACTCCTCTTCGGGTCATTAAAGGCCCCAAACTCTCAAACACAATACTAAGGACACTACCTCGGTAATGTCAATGGTAGCTTTGGCCCCGGTCACCATCTAAAACTATATAATACTATCTAAAATACTATCTCAGTTGCTGTGGCAGCAGTTTTCATTAAGTAAAATTACCTGAGAGAGACAAATAGGCAGAGAGACCAACAGAGACAGAAGCTAGTGTTAATAGGATTTTTTGAGACCGGAAGAAAGAGAAAAGTATTTAAACCATTACAATTATGTTTCAATTCAAAGTCAACTACTGTGCGTGCAGCTGAAAATGAAGCTTTGGAGGGTTATATCTCCAGGAGAAATCTGCCCCTCTCTCTCTCTTATTAAATCTTGAAAATGTTTGACAGATTTTCTAATCAGTTAAGTAATGTGAAATCTCTGGTGAAGCTAACAGTTCAGGACTTGAGTCTGCTGCAGACGACCAGCAGAAAAGTAAGAAAAAAGGATTCACGGTAATGTTCATTATAAAGAAAGAAGAAGAACAGTACTTTTATTGGCAATAATATTTATCTGAAGTGTCCACATACTCATGATAATCCCATTGCTTAGCAAAAATGTAATTGGAAGAAGGACTTAATCAGTTCATCCTCATCCTGGCTGCATCAGTCGAATATTATAATACACAATAGACCAAGACAGAACCTGTTACAGAAGTTTCCTTAGACCCCTCCCCGCACCTACCTGTATCCCAGCGGCCCGTCCTGGCAGGTGCCCCCGTTGAGGCAGGGGTTGGTGGGGTAGGCGGAGCAGGTCAGGTGGATCGCCTCTCGGCCCCGGCAGCCGCATCGCGCCGTAGATGAGGCCCTAAGCGACACCAGAGAGGCATTACCGGTGCTGAGAGCCACCGGGGCCTGGCTGAATGAAACCTCGTTGCTGCAGCCTCCAGACTGACTGCAGTCTGTGTAGGGACAGTCGTCAATGCCCACCTGAGAGATGGAAACGCCCAACGTGCCCTCCAACTGCAGGGGGTAAAGACATGATAGACAGAAAAACATTCAGGTTATGTTAAAAAGCAAAAAATAAGATCAAAATGTTTCTACATCAAACTAAAACTAACACATAACTAACTGAAAGTATAACTAGGATAAAAACTAACTGAAACAAACAAACTGTTAGCATGAAGCTAACCAAACAGGTATCTGGTATGAAACTAACTAGGACTAAAATAAAACCACCATAAACTAACTGAAACCAGGACTAAACTAGCATGAAGGAACTGGACCCAAACCTAGCATTAAACTAATAAAAATGTAAACTAGCATGAAGGTAACAGAAAGTAAAACTTGCAAGAAGCTAATTAAAACTAAACCTAGCATGAAAGTAAAATTAACATTAACCCCAAAGACATAGCTGAAAGAATAAATAGGATAAAACAAACTGAAACAAACTAGCATGAGGCTAACCAAACAAAAAATAGCAAGAAACCAACTAAAACTAAACCTAGCATTAAAGTAAAACTAGCATAAAGCCAACTAAGACTAAACCCGAGCATGAAACTACAACCAGCATGAAGGTAACAGAAACAAAAACTAGCATGAAACTGAATTGAAGGTAAATCTAAACCTAGCATGAAGGTAGCTAACTGAAACAAAATATATATGAAGCTAAAAATAGCATTAGCGTTAACCTATAAGTAACATAAAAGTATAACTAAGATAACTAACGCTAACTGAAACTAATTAGTTTAGCTCAGAACTAAAACTAGCATGAAGCTAACTGAAACTAAACCTAACATGAAACTAAAACTAGCATGAAGCTAACTGAAACTAAACCTTACATGAAACTAAAACTAGCATGAAGCTAAAATGAACATAATAAGCTAACTGAAAGTAGGCATATAGGATAAAACTAACTGAAACAAACTAGCATGAAACTAACTAAAACCAACGTTAAGCTATAGGTAACAGGAAAGAAAACTAGCAGTAATCCAAAACTAGTACAAGACTGAAACGAAAACTAGGATTAAACTAAAAGAAACATAAACTAACTGAAACTAAAATTAAAGTTAAACTAAAAGTAGCATGAAACTTATCAAAGAAATGGACTAATTTAAGCTAACAGGAGACTAATAGTAACATAAAACTACAATTAAGACTAAATCCGGAGTGAATATAAAATATAAATAAAAGAAAGCTAAGTGAAACTAAAACTAACATGGGACGAAAACACCGGAGTAATATTACTGAAGTAAGTTATTGAAGTTGAGCTCTGTTTGAACATAATAGAGAGTTTCAGAGAATGACAGCAGCTCTCTTTGATCTAATATCTACTTGCATCAATGATCTGTATTTAGTCTATTTCCCTTAATGTTATTTATGCACTTTGGTGTTTCTCTGTCATTTTCCCCTCCTGTTAAAGTTTTGCTGTCATTCGCTTTCTGTTGCCAAATTCACCCGTTTGCCTGCTTGTCATCTTGATTCTTTTCTCTCGTTTTGTCTTTATGGGTGAGAGGTTTTCATCAGAGTCCCTCAGGGTTTCCTGTCTCTCTCCAACTGTGTGTGTATTTCTTTTTTTGGGGGTTTAGTTATTCAGCTGACACTCTTATCCACAGTGACTTACACTCCCCAGGCAGGGCTTCAGTCTTTGGCTCCAGAGCCAGTTTCAACATAATCTTTTTTGTTTTTTTGTGCCGACTTTGTATTTATCTGACATTCTTGTTCTGAATCAGCCGAGATACTTTTCCTTTTAACCCGAGATAATTAAAGACACATCTTTCTTCTGCAGCATTTGATGAACAAGTTATTTTTAATCATACTGTGTGCTTTGTACTGGTATTTATACATAATACTTGACTTGAATAATTGTCTTTTTTATAGGTTTTGATTGTTTTTTAAATAAGTTTCATCGCAGCATGAGATGTGCTGTACTGAATCTGTCCTGACGTTTTGACAGGACGCTTCAGGAACTGAACTTGTGACCTTCTGGCTACTATAATCACTTTATTTGCAATAATTACTCTAATTTTCAGTGTTTTAGAATTGATTTTACGTGCCAAAGGATATATATTAGGGCTACAGGTAATTTTTTTTATTTTTTTCATTCTCATATAATCTGCGAATATTTTTCGAGATAAATGGATAAATTGTTTCGTCTGTAAAATGTCAGAAAATTGTGGGAAATGCCTCTCACAAGCTCCCAGAGCACAAACTGATGTCTTCCAATTGCTTGTCATCAAAGATATTACATTTACAAAACAGAGAAAAGCAGCAAATCCTCACATTTGAAAAGCTGGAACCAGCAAATGTTTGTCATATAGATATGATCTGAACGTTGAACTGGGAGATTCAGACTACTGACACAGCTAGATTGTTTCACCAGAAAAGACTCCCCACTCTGTTGGTCTGTTGACTGCAAAAAGACACCATACACTCACGAGTGCTGAGTTATGCTGCAGAGTTGTGCGTCTTTTACCTCACAAATGATCTTTGGTGGAGTACGGACGGCACATTAACCAGACAACAGCCAAGTTTCACTTTAGCCTTTTGGCAAAGAGCCAGCAGCACATGTTGATGATTTTCAGCTGATATAATCTTCGATGTTCTTCGTTTTAAACTGACAGACGCAGTGGTCAGTTCTGGCTATAATTCAGACGCTGCTACCTGAATGATACTTACATTGTTAATTAAAAAAAAGATTCGATTAGAGGTTTGTCAGCCTTTGAGGAATCCGAATCTGGGTTTTCTCTTAACCTGGAAACGGATCCAAATTTGAACCGGCTAATAAAAAAGTATAGTAAGAACAGGTTTTTTTTTTAAAAACTGAACCATCAGTAAAACGATAATAAACAGTTAGACTAAAAAATAAAATGCTGACAACTTTAATGTTTTACAAATGCTACATTAATAGGTTTTTTTAAATAGTTTTTTTTAATTAATTCCAACATTTATTCTTCTCTTTCCTCATCTGTAAGTCTTTTTTTATTTAAATCAGCTTGTTTTTTTAATTTATGCTTGTTTGTTTCTTTTTTCTTCGTCAGCTGAGAGTTTAGATATTTGCAGAGATACATTAACTCAAGGAAAATATTGTACTTTTTACTCCACTACATTTATTTGTTAACTTCAGTTAACAGTTACTTTGCAGATTCAGATAAATAATACAAAATGTAATCAACAAATAGATTAATCAGTTAAGATAACTGATATTAATCTATTTAATAGATTAATATCAGTTACTTGTCACTGGTGAAGTTGACCTAGGGTCCGCTGAACCGCTGGTCCGTTCAGCGGACCCTAGGTCACTAAACTGGACATTGAGCATTAACATCTCTGCAATACTTGAAATAACTGCGCAATATTCTGTGTAATACTCCGGTGCAATATACTCGTTTAATTTATTGATATTTATTCATACTTCTATTACTGCTGTGCAATATCCACAGTCTCATAATAATCTTAATAAGTTACACTTGACTGTACATGCACTATTACTTATTACTTATATTATTTCATTGTATTATTATACCGTTAACCGGTAAATCCACTTTGCACTTCACACTTATTTTAAATTTATACTTATATCCACTTTGTACTTAATTTATCTTGCCTGTGTTATAGTGTATTATATTTTGATTTGCTCAGTACTTCTGTTCCTGTGTGCGCTGACGTGACAGTGAGCAGCTGTAACGAAAGAGTTTCCCCTCGGGGATCAATAATCAGAATCAGAATCAGAAATACTTTATTGATCCCGAGGGGAAACTCTTTCGTTACAGCAGCTCGTCTTTACGTCAGCGCACACAGGAAGAGAAGCACTGAGCAAAAAATATAATACACTATAATACAGGCAAGATAAATTAAGTACCAGGTGGGTATAAGTATAAAATAAACTAAGTGTGAAGTACAAAGTGGGTTTACCGGTTGATGATAATAATATGGTATAAGGTAACAGTGCATGAACTGTCAAGTGTAGCTTATTAAGGTTATAATGAGACGGAGGATATTGCACAGCAGTAATAGAGGTATGAGTAATATCAATATCAATAAATAGGAAAAACTAAAATATTGCACAGGAGTATTAACACAGAATATTGCACAAATATGTCAAGCATGGCAGAGATGTAACGCTCAATGTCCAGTTTAATGACTTAAAGTATTTCTGATTAGTACACTGTGTACAAGTACACTGAGGACTACAAGTACCTGGGAGTACACTTAGACAACAAACTGGACTGGACCAAGAACACTCAGGCTGTTTATAGGAAGGGCCAGAGCCGCCTCTATTTCCTGAGGAGGCTGAGGTCCTTCAACATCTGCCGGACGATGCTGAAGATGTTTTATGAGTCTGTGGTGGCCGGTGCTGTCCTGTATGCTGGGGCAGCAGGCAGAGGGCAGCGGACGCCAACAGACTCAATAAACTGATCCGTAAGGCCGGTGACATTGTGGGGGTGGAGCTGGACTCTCTGGCGGTGGTGTCAGAGAGGAGGACGCTGGCCAAACTACACGCCATCTTGGACAGTGTCTCCCACCCGCTCCATGACGCGCTGGTCAAGCAAAGGAGCACCTTCAGCGGAAGACTCATCCCCCCACAATGCACCACAGAGCGCCACAGGAAGTCATTCCTGCCTGTGGCCATCAGACTCTTTAACTCCTCCCTCTAAGTGTCAGTCTGTATGACCCTAGGTCACTAAACTGGACATTGAGCATTACATCTCCGCCATAATTAATAATAATTGTGCAATATTCTGTTTACTACTCAAGTGCAATATTAGTTTTCCCCTTGTTAGTTTTTTTCTTATTTATTGCTACTGATACTATATACCTCAATTACCTCAATTACTCTTCGACAGTACATGCACCTTATTATTTCCTTATTTCCGCTTATTGATATTATTTATTACATAAGGAGTTACATTGTATTTTAGACTGTACTTTCATCACCAACCAGTAAACCCACTTGGTACTCGACACTTAGTTTATCTTATACTTATACCGACAGGATACTTAATTTATTTCTGACCTGTTTTATAGTGTTTATTTTTTTCTAGTACTTTCTCCTGTGTGCACTGACGTAAAGACGAGCTACTGTAACGGGGAGTTTCCCTACGGGGATCAATAAAGTATTTCTGATTCTGATTCTGATTATTGATCCCTGGGGGAAATTCACCCAACCCAGCAGTATATAAAGTAATTAAAGCTCCACATTTACCAGCTGCAGCATTAAAGTGATGAACACATTAATGCATCAATAATATACATTATTCTGAAATGGGCCATTCTGCATAATTAGTACTTTTACTTTTAGTACTTTAAGTATATTTTGATGCGAATACTTTTGTACTTTTACTTAAGTTACATTTTGAATACAGGACTTTTACGGAGTATTTCTACTCTGTGGTGTTTGCTACTTTTACTTAAATAAAAGGTCTGAGTACTTCCTGGATATTTGAATATGACTTGCTCAGTTGTGTTTGAGTGTGCGTGCATGTATATGTGTTTAGATGGTTCATTAACTGTCGTCACCTTCCTGCCTCTCACAGTACTGACCTCGGGTCAGCAGCTGCTCTCTGCAGTGTAATTAATGTATCATTAACCCTTTCTGTTTGCAGTCATAAATATGAATTCTGTCAGTTCACCTCCTCTCTGCTTTCACACTTCACTCTGACTCAACTGTTTCTTAGAGTTTGTCCTTTACTTGAACTGTTCTCTGTATTTAAAGGAATGTTCCCGTTTTTTCGGAGAATGAAGAGCTGATCACCTTTCCGGTCCAGGAAGGAGCAAGTAAGCTTTTTTTATCAATGAGAACAAAAATTACGATTGGTTGGTCAGTTTCTGGCCTTTAAAACTCGCTCTTCAGTTTAATTTGAGCTAAACTCTAAAATAATTTCAACCTTGTACACTTTTTAAAAAACTAGAGAATGTGTTTTGTGCTAAATTAAAAAAAGAAAATGAACAGAAAAAAAAATCTACTGCTGGTTTTCAGGAAATTACATTTTGTTGATCTTTTTAACCTCTTAAAGTTTTGACTTTTCCTTAAATTTCAATGTAAGTTTCTTAAATTTTCCAAAAAAACATTACTACTCTGTTTGACACTATCATATATATATCATATATATTTTGTATCAACTTTTTTCAACACTTCATTCAAACTATATGATGGTTGCTAATGACTGAAACATTAAAATCCAAGACTTCATGTTTTTTTAGATCACTGTACTTCTAGATGTCAAGTGCATAACTTTTACACTTTATGTCTTTAAAAACTCTGGGATCTCCACTTTATTTAAAATAAAGTTCTGTGGGCTTGAACAATGTTTTCTTACAAAAATGTGTTATGATTGAACCACAAAGGACACCAGCAGAGTTTAAGAGGCCAATAAGATTGAATTTAGACTGTTTAAAAGTAGAAATTAAGAGGCAAACACTGCCTCTTGTTGTTGTTTTTAGCTGAACAGCTGGTTAAGGTAAAATGATGTCCAGGTGTGTTCAGTTTAAAAAATAAATACTACAGATTGCCCTTCAAACCCTGTATTCATTAGAGAAACCTTGCAGTACAGGTTCAAAACATTTGAAGACCCTTTTCAGGCTATAACTCTGTCCTCACCTTGGCTTTGTTTGCTGCCACGTAGCCGTGCAGCTTCTCGGCCTTGTAATACGGCGAGCCATGAGCGGCAAACCAGACGTCGAGCGCCTTCTCTCCCCGCTGGGCGACGTCGCCCACAGAGAAGATCTGGACATTTTCTGGCAAAGTCTGCAGGAGTTCAGCCAACGTTCGACCCAGACGGGAGAACCGACTCTCCTCACCTCCACTACTGCTGAAGAAGTCCTCCACTGTCAGGTCTGGAAGAAGAGAAGAAGGGTTTACTTACTGAATTTATAAACCTTAAGGTGAAATCATGAGCGGCATGAAAAAGCACTGGACAGACAGAGACATAACACTACAAGATAAATGAAAGGCGGGAAAGAAAGAAAAATGAAGATAAAACAGTCGAAAAGAAAGACAAAATCACAAAATCTGAAAAGAGGAGAGCAGAAAAAACAGAAGAGGAGACGAGACAAGAGAAGACAGCAGAAGAAGAACAGGGAGTTATTTCCCATCATGCCTCTCTGTCTGTTGGTGCTGATGGAGCCTGGGGGAACTGACAGCCTTGAAACCAGGACCCTGCAGCACTCGGGGATATGCAACATCGCTCCCCTTCAATTACAGTTACCATGGCAACCACTGGGGCGTGCATGTGTGCATCTTGTGTCAGTGTGTTGAGAAGTTATCAAGCAATTGGTAAAAAAAACCTCCAATAGTAATAACAGTAATAGGATTAGGTTAAAAAAAGTGTATTCTGATATTTTGACATCATCATCTTCGTCATCATCATCACTGTGGGACTCACTGGTCATGCGGATGGAGCCGGCGTTTCGCAGGGCGTCCTGCTGCAGTTCCCTGACGTCCACCTGAGCTGTGGAGGTGACGTCGGGCCAGGTGTGGTCCGACACGCGTACCTGCAGGTGGTACGAGCCTGGAGGAGCCCCCTCCCTGATACTGAGCTGACCTGAGCTCTGGTTCAGACTGAACAACCTGAGAGAGAGACAGAGAGAGTATATTTTCTGTGTTTTTATCCGGTTAAATTACATGGGCATCATTTGTCCATAACGGGTCCAGATTAGCTGCTTCCTTCTAGCAGAAGCATTTATTACAGTATGAAACCATGTGCTGTATTTCTGTGTATGGCCTAATTGCATATTTTGTACATCTGTGATGTGTTTTATCCCTTTAATTTTGAAGCAATTTGTACTTTCCATAAAGGTATTTCATGAAGCCAGTCGAAGCATGTTAAATATGTTATGAGGCTTCAGCAGTCTGAGTTAGCCAAATCATGTGGGTATCTCTCGTATTTGCTGTCCGAAATTCTCTTTTCGTGTTTCCATAGACTGTTTTCTTGCTGAGCCCTTAATAATATTAAGGGTAAAGTGGAGCAACCTAAATGGAACAACACCAAAACGCAAGGGTTCATTGGTAAAAAATGTCAATATAATTGATAGGTTGCAGGAAAAACCGAGTGGAATGAAAGTCTGGCCAGATGCTCTTATTCATCTATTTTTCCACATGATATTAAAACTGGGTAAAGTCTTTCTCAGATGGGATTCCTCAGATCAAACTCTGACCAGATGGAGGTCTGTGGTTGGACATGGATCCATGTGGGGGGTTCTTGATCTGGAAAACTTTGGCACTCTCTGCTCTGCTGCACCGGAGAGTCGATCCCAGGCCCTGTGGCCCGGGTCCAAACCTGGTCCTGAACATGTGCCATCAAGCTCATGTAATGGTTTAACCTTTTTAACACCGCGGCGACCTTCAGAGCGCAGACCAGACGGATTAATTAACTGCGACTGAATCGAGGCCAAAATGCACCCGGGATTGAACCTGCACTGCTGCTGCAGGGGAGGCTGTTCCGCTCCTTCTCCTGGATTTATGTCACGCTTTAAAGATTTCAAACACTGCAACACAGCACTTCACTGACAGGAAACCATTGAGAAGATATAATGTGCGGATCAATCCCAAACAAATTTCTGTCTGTCGGGGCAGGACGCTGATATCTTCGTCTGTTTATATGTAGCATGCTGTTGTCTTGATTTCCTGTGAGGTGACATGTTGTTATTGGTCCGCTGGGGCTGTTTCACCTCACCTGAACACTGTTCTAGTTCTTATTTTTCCTCTAGTTTGTATCACTTCTATATGTAAATAAGATGCAACCTAAACCTGATCCATACTGTGAACAAATTGCTATCTGCGGGCTGGAGTGATGAGAGGCGGTGGTTCAGGAGTATCTATGGTAATTCTCTAGCGGTTCCTTTGTTCTCCGCCGTTTCTTGTCGTCTCTTGTCGTCCCTCCTTACAGGTATCTCGTTAGAAGAGAAGGTGGCAGGGAGTGCAATCAGGCTCTCCTTTCAACGCGCCCGCATGAAGCCTCGCCTCATCAAACAAAACGAGTGCGCCCTCGCCGCGCTTCACTGGGAATTTTCAATATCGCTGGTTATGAAGTATTAATAGCACTGTTCCTGACAAGTCAGATCCCCCTTTCTATCTCTCTCTCCTCCCCGTCCTCTGCCCTTTCATTCTCTTTCACTCTTTCTTTGTTTCCCCCTTCAAACTGCCTGTTTCTCTGTCCCAATTTTCCTTTCTCGTCTTTGTCGCACCGCACCTTTGTACTGTCTCTCCCTCTCTATTTTAAATCTGTCAGTTCCTGTGCCGCTCTTTTATTTTCTCTCTTTTTCTTTATGCATCTCTTGCTGCGTGTCACATGAGAAGGGACACTTTAAGAGGGAATCTTTTCTGCTTTAGCTCCAACACATCCTAAAACAGCTTTACATCTGCCATTCTCTGGATGCTTTTATCCAAAACTACTCACAATATGCCAAACAGGATTGTGCACATTTATAGTAAAGATGGTCCAAATGGCAGCGGGAGTGTCTTGCTGAAATCTCAGAGACAGATATCTCAAAACCTAAGCAAGCTAGAAAATATGCTTTTTTTGCAGTTTGGTGCACTGACCTATTAATATTTTTGTCATTGCAACATGTAGCATTCCTTAAAGGCCCACAGCAATGTGTTTGAAAGTTTAAGGTCATTTACTCCAAATCATGTATATTCAATATGTTTGCTGGCCATTTTCCAATGCAGGCTGTGCAGATTTAGATTTTTGGATGTATTTTTCCCACTGTTCCAGGCAGCCATTAGCTTCAATGTATTTCTGTTCTGTATGATGTGAAAATCTAGTTGTGTAATTCATCACAGCGAATATCGAGTCTGCATTAGTGTCAATGTTAGACACAATGTTTACCTTTACCTGTATTTGTCTTCCTCTTCCCCTCCACCACTAATGCCTCTCTTTACCTCTCTCTAGTTCACTACCTACCTCTCTAGTCTCTGCCTCTCTTTGCACTGTTTTCTCTTGACATGTCTACAGTACCCACCAGGCTTTCTATACCTCTCTCTGTATTTAACTTTAAATCTCTCTCAACACCTCTTTATCTCCACCTATATCTAGTATCTACAGTATCACTTCCTTACCTTCTCTACCTCATTATCTACCTCTTTGCATCTGTTTAGCACTTTTTTGCTTAGTTGTCTACCCCACTTTGCTTCTCTTTCTCATAGTGCTACTTCTACCTCTCTACCTCAATACCTCATCTTTCTAACTCTCCTTTTCTTTGCATTGCTGCCTCTCTACCTTATTACCTTGTGGCAGTGCTCTCCTTCAAAGCCCTCTACCTCTCTTAACTATTACTTTTCCATCTCTACTTTCACCTCCAGCACTCTCTTTTTGCATGTCACCTCTCAGCCATCTCAGAGTTTTCACCATATGAGATCAAAGTACCTGGATGGTTTGCCTTCGAACCGGTACACCTTCTTACTCCAGTCATCAAGGTCAGGGGATTGAACTCGTCCGAGCACCGTCGTCGGGAGAATACCTGTCAGGAGGTGGGAAGTTAAAGACACAAAAAGTCAAAAAATGCATTGGCTTTGAAAGGAATTAGTTTTGAGTGCAAGGGATCCCGGTGGTACAACCCAAATATTAAGAGTGAAGGAAAGAAAGTAGAGGCTTCTTTAAGGAGATAAGGTGGCGGGCGACGCACGGTCATGGTTTGACAGCACAGCAGGAAGATCTGCACACATTAGAATTGCTCGCACAGTGTTTTCCCCCCTCTTCCAAAAAAAGCTGAACGCAGCGCTGTAATCTCTTTAGCTGTGAAATCAGCTGCCTTTTAAAAATGGCTCCTGTTTATGTGCCCGTCAAACCTGGGACTTAAGCTGGAGTTAATTGTTTGCTTCATGGCATGTTGTTGAGGTACGTGATGGATTCGTATTAGCTGGTTAATGTACTTTCATGTGGAAAGGCCCTGGAGAGGGAATCCACTAAAAATACATTACAGAAAACCTTAGTTTTCCCAGCAAATTACAGGAGGCTGACAGATGGTATGAAACGCTAAATAAGTGATGTGGGCTGGAGCGGGAGGCTGCGAGCAGTCGACTGTGACAAGTTCAGTCTTAACAACACAAGCACAGAGCACTCAGGAGGTGGTGGGAGGGACACCGGGAGACCTGGAGGTTAGAGGAGCCCGTCTGTGTCCAGAAAAACACCTGTTTGAATCCCTCAGACCAGCTGGTTAACTCTGATCTGAAATCTGAAATCAACTTCTAAAGTGGAGTAGAAGGTTGTAGGTTGTACTTTGAGGCTCTCAGGTGTGAAATGAAAAACAGCAAGTGCACTCAGTAAAGCCTGTTCCTGGATAAATAAAGGTTAACAAGTAAAAAAATAAAAAAATAAAAATAAAGGTAAAGTAGTGGCACACACAAAAAATTCTGCACATGGGAGAAAACAAAGACAGAATGTTTCAGGCTTCATCAGTGTGCAGCTGCTTTACTTTACTTCACTTTGATCTCCTACTAAATCAGAGAAGAGGGGCCCGTTTCACATAACAGGGTTTTTCCATGGGGCCGGTCGGGCCGCTTTAGCTGCACCGTGCCGTTTCCACTACAGCCTCACAGCAGGGGACCACAGCAGCTATCCCCTGCTGTGGTCCTGTTTGGTAGCCGGGCCGACCGCTGCCAACCTGTAACTGTCTCCTCCCCTTAGCTGTGTCCTCAGTAGCTAAACTCATGTGTGTCTGTGCTGGAGACTAGAAAAAAAATCCCTTTCTCTATGAATCAGGTATCAAAAAACAGAAAACATACCCTCATAACTGTAGACGATAAAGTTGGTGTGTCCTGGTGAGTGAGGGTGGTCATTCCTGTCACCAATGACGACCGTCAGTGTGCTGGTGGAGCTCATTGGAGGAGAGCCGCTGTCAATCATGAGTATCGGGAGGTGGTATTCCTTCTGCCGTTCGCGGTCGAAGGTCCGGAGGGCAGTGATGGTGGCGCTGCCGTTGCGAAAGTCAGTCAAATTGAAGTTGGTGGCATCTGAGGTGAGCATGAGAAGCCGTATGGAGAACGGTCCGCCATTGGTGGAGGTGTCCCGGTCAGTGGCGTGGAGGAGGAGGGAGGTTTCGTTCATTTGAACCGCCTGGGGTGCCGGCGTGTTCTCCCAAACAACAGGCTTATAAGGGACCTCGAACTCCGGCCCATTGTCATTAATATCAAGTACGGTGACCATCACGATGGCAGTGCCAGTCAGGGGTGGACTCCCAGCGTCTGTGGCGAGGACCATGATCCTGTGCTGCGAGATTTTCTCCCTGTCCAGAGAATCGGCCACTACCACCCAACCAGACTGGTCCACCAGAAACTGACTGTAGGGGTCAGACTCTTTTGAAATACTGTAAGAAAAGCGTCCATTTTGGCCCGAGTCTAGATCAGAAGCTGTAACCTGAGCAACAATTGTCCCCACAGGTACATCTTCAGACATGGCTGGTGACTCATAGAATTGTGGAAAAAACACGGGGGCGTGGTCATTGGAGTCTTCCACCTGAACAAGACAGTACGCCAGACTGAAGAAATCAGCGTCTTCAGCCTTCAGGGTCAGATTGAAAGTTCTCTCGTGGGGCTTCTCAAAGTCAACCTTCTTCTTAAGTTTTATCACGCCGCGTCGGTTCACTTTGTCTGTCTCCACGAAGAACTTCCTGTCTTCGTCACCACCAACGATGCTGAAGGTTACCACAGCGTTCTCACCCTGATCGCCGTCTGTAGCAGAAACTACGAGAACCTCACTGTTCACCTCCAGGTCCTCTGTCACCTAAACACCGGAAGAACAGAAGTGTGTCATTATTACTATTATTAGCAATGATGCTGACAGAAGGTGATGGAGGTGTGTTTTGGACTGATGACTTTCTTTTCCTAAAGCACTTTGAATTGCCTTGTTGTTAAAAGGTCCTATACAAATAAACTTGCGTTGCTTTGGTGGACTCACCTGAGTGGTGTAGAGCCTCTGAGTGAAGACAGGTGGGTGATCGTTGACATCTGAAACTATGATGGTGGCTGTCCCTGTTCCCGCCAAACCCCCTCCGTCTCTGGCCTCTACCACCACCAGATACCGCTCCTCCACCTCCCGGTCCAGGGAACGTAGAACTGTGTAGATGGTGCCTGTGCTGGCGTTGATGGAGAACAGGTTGAGGTTAATCTCATTGCGGACATTCTTGATGATGCTGTAGGTCAGCATGGCGTTCTTGCCCTCATTGGGGTCATCCAGGTCCATGGCGCGCATTTCCATGACGGAGGTGTCGGCAGGTGAATTTTCAGGCACTTGGCCGACAAAACATCCGTCTACTTCCATTGCTGGACACGGGAAGAAGGGTGCATTGTCGTTGACATCTCTGACCTCTAACAGCACATCAGCAAACCCTGTGAGTCCTGCCCCTCCCTCGTCTGTGGCGAGGACGAGGAATCTCCAGGCTGGGCGCTCCTCGCGGTCCAGGCGCCGTTGGGCGTAGATTCTTCCAGTGCGTTCATCAATGGTGAACTCGCCACCGGCGCCCTGGCCATGGAGGGAGTAGCGGAGGGCGGTTTGGTCGGCCTCCTGGTCTGGATCTGTGGCCGACACCTGTAAAAGGATAGACAAGAAAAAAAATCCAAAATGAGAAATACTCTTTTACCACATGAACCCCCTCGGCCTCTCAGCTCATCTGGTAGAGGTCTGCTAGCCATTTCCGGTCCAAACTAAAAATGGAAGACCGGCATTTATTATAGCATTTATAATTATTTTTCTCCACTCTGCTGGAAAAAAACTTCCAGAATATATAGGACATATACATACATTTATGATAAGATATATAATAGATTATAAGATAAATTACTATCTTTAGAACAATCTCAAGCCCCAAATTTTTGTAAATTTCCAGGAGCCATGAGGCCTGCCTTTGAGTTTGGCAATTCAGAAAAGGTATTAAAAACACTTAGATGACACATCGTACTAACTAGTTCATTTGAAGCATACTGAGACCTTAATGCCCATCAGAATTATTTACTTTTAAAACCAGGTTTAACACACATGTTCTCTATACCCTTTGACAAAATATTAAGAGCCGGATCAAGGCAAATTTATGTCACGCAGGTGCGGAAAGTACAAATTAGGCTTTAAGCACTCATCACTATCCACTTAAGTCCTTAATTCTATTCTATTTATTTCTCTTTTTTTAATCTTTTGTAATTTCTTTTAAAAATGTAATGTATATGCTGTATTTCTAACTTAATGTCTTAATTCTTTATTCAAGAATTTTTAATTGCATTTGTGTATGAAATGCTCCTTGACTATTCTCCTTTTAAAAACTGTAAATGGGTCAAAACTGCTTGCTTCGAATTATAGCTTATATAGCTTATAAACTTCACTAAGTTATGGTACTTGTTACAGAACATTGTCTCATGTAACTGCTTGAGTAGTTAACGAAATTTTAAAAAGTATTATAGACTGGATAACCAAAAAGTCTTTTTAACTCTAAAAACAACCAATATGTAAAAAACAATCACCCACAAAATACCAACAGCACATTCTCTTGGTAATAAAGTGGATTTCGTTATACATGGACTGCAATGAAACATGGTTTGTCACAAGCAGCTAACTTTTCACTCCAATTAAACAACATTCCTTTAAAAGAACTATTTCTTCTTGAGGTGTTTCTTATCAAAACAGTTAAATTGCTTTTTCATTATGTACAAATGTCAAGCCCAGCAAATACGACACGAGGCAGGAGGCTGATTGCAGCAGCTGCCCCCGCACACAGGGACTCTGCAACACAGGAATAAACATTTCTCTGTTGCTTTGTCCTGTTTGCTTAATTAACCTGCCTTCTTGCTATCTCTCTGAACGAGGGGACAAGAGGAGCGGCGACGACACGAGCTCTCACATCTGTCACCGCGACACACAGTGCAATTAAAAGTTAATAGACGCCAACAAAAGCAAGAAAAAAAGTACACTTTTACCCTTTCTTCTCCTCTTTTCTCACCAGAGGGTTTGTTTACAGAAGCCTTTGAAGTTTTATTTCCCCCCACCTCCCCCCTGTTGGCTCTCTGCATTCCCTGACAACGTGATGCAGGTAGAAGATGAGCAGTCGCAGCACCACAGAGGAGACTGCCGCGCAGGTGAAGTCAAAAAATATTCATTTCAAATTGGATTTTCCCCTCCGTTCACTATCTGCTGAATTGTATTAATACACGGGGCTCAAAGCGGCGTGCATTCAGGGAGGGGCCGGCAGCCGTGCGCCGGAAAAACTATTGAGAGAGTTAGAGAGGAACCGAGCGTATATCAAATCAATTCCAGCAGGCGAGGGGAAGCAGGCCCGGCTTGAGGACTCGGTGACACATGCCTCTCTGATGGGGATTACTTTCCTGCCCTCTCCGACGCACTTCCACCTTTTTAATCTGATTTAGCTCGGCGGCACATGCATATTACTGTGAATTACCGGAGACAGGTTTGACGAAAGGTGGATGAAAGCCACAGAAGAAGGAGGTCGACTCTGACTTTCTGAGGCAACTTTTCAGATCCTGGGCACTTCCTGTCAGGAGGTTTTGGGTATGTTAAATGTGGGTGCCTCTATCAGCTATTGTGTTGAACAATGTCACACATATGTGATGTGTTAGACTGTGGACACTGGATCTCTGCTGAGGTGTCGCTCCAGGCTAATTCGCCTCTATGTTCGAAGCATGACCAATACTGTTAGATTTGTCTGTAATAAACCCGATGCATTTTCACATCTTGTTCATATAAACCGACATTTTCACGACAAGCTCCTTCATGGTGAAGGTGTGTTCAGAAGGTCTTACTTTCTCATGTTTACATTTCAAACAGTTTCATCTGGGCTGGATGGAAATCTGATCGGTGCTTTTATTTCAAGTGTTTAACTTAACAGTCAAAAACATACACCGTGCTATCAACACATCCATCCATTCATTTTCTGCATCCGCTTATGCTGTGCAGGGTCACGGAGGGGCTGGAGCATATCCCAGCATGCACTGGCTGAAAGGAAGAGTACAGCCTGGATATGTTGCCTGTATCACAAAGCAAGCTCAGCTTAGCCTGGCTCTATTTGGGTTACCTGGCTACAGAGAGCTTAACACTGGTGATTGTGGATAACCGGTGTGAAGCTGGTTATCGATCGGCTCAGTTAACTCTTCTTAATTGCAAGCCAATCACATACAACATCAACAGATCAAGAGCCTAGAATTTAATATGACATAAAATGTAAATGTATAATTTGTGTGAAAATGTAAATGTATAATTTATGGGCCGTTAGCATGTAGAAGTAGCCTAGAGTGGGGTGTGGAAAATATCTGGATAACTGATAATTGATTTGTGCTCTTTTGTCTTTTGATGAACAAACCATTACGAGCACTTGCAAACAGTTAAAAAGAAATTTGTTTCTGTCGCCAAAGCTAGAGAGGAAAACTACTGACAGTCTAACTGCAGGGAATAAGGCTTAAAGCTTTGTAAGGGCTATCTGATCTAAACACTGAGATGAGAATTTACTGGGAGCTAATTAAAAATGTGTGGATTTTTTTGTCTAATAAAATATTCCACTTGCTGTATGATGTATCTACTGTTCCTTTAACGGCTAATAGATGTTGCCTATAAAAAAACAAACTTGTCTTTAAAAAATACTGAATCACATTTTACCACAAAATATTAGGGACTCAATAGTCACTTTAATGTTTTTCATGTGTGACTTGGTGGCAATTTTGAAACATACTGCTCCAATGAAAACTTGAATCGCTTACAGAGGCGGATGGGTTGGTGCCCGATCTTCAGTAGCCAAAAAATGGCAGCGATATGTCCCCTAAGAATCCTTTAGGGAGCCTTTAATATGATATCAGACCCATACGAACACGATTACTGACCTCCAGGATGAAAACAGGCAGCTGGGAGAGCTCCTCGGTCACGGCGGCGTGGTACTCGGTCTGGCTGAAGACGGGCGCCTCGTCGTTGCGATTGACCACCTGAACCACCACCAGCGTCTCGTTCTCCCACTTCCCGTCAGAGGCGACCAGCCGGAGCTCGTAGCGCTGCTCCATCTCGTAGTCCAGCGGCTGAGCCACGAAGATGGTGCCCACCTCGGGCTCCACGTCGAAGGTGCCCATGGTGTTTCCTGAGGTGATCTGGTAGCGCAGCTTGGCGTTGGCACCTGGAGGGAGGAAGTGGAGATCAGGTCAGTTTGTGTTGTTTGGGTGGATTTGTTGCCATTTTGTTGATATAAATGATCAGCTGGACGTTGACATCTGGAGGTGAAGGCAGAAGAGGAGGATTTCCAATAAAAACTTCTCATTTCAGTGTTGAAGTTGATCAACTGAATAGTTGATTGACAGAATTAATTAGTCCCAACTTTGATTATAAACAGAGTCAAAGAGTCTCTGATTTTTTCCATTTCACAATGTTATACTTTCACAATATGTTTACATCGGGATTTTGGACATTGAGACTAATTAAGCAATCTGTACACATCACCTTGTCTTCTGGAGAATTATGAGTTGGCATTTCTCAGTATTTTTGACAATTTATAACATAAAAGATTAGTGATTAATTTAATTGCAGAACGCAGGGGTGTGATCAGACCAAAGCTCACACAGAGGAATCTTTTAATCCTTCTACTGAAATTAAAACCTCACCAAAATTAGAGTTGCAACGACGGTGCAAGACACCAATACCTGTTTTTAGGAATTCTAAATATTTGAGACACGTGCGCAGATTTACTTTGCTCCTGCGAGAGAATAATCGTGCTCTTTAAACTGGATCTACACCTGGCGCAAAGGGTTGACCGGCGTCCCGCCACAGACACCCACAGCTTCTTTCCTCTTCATTTTCTCTCTCATCCCTTTTCCCTCCCCTTCCCTGTTTTCCTCTCCTCCTCATCGGCTCCTTCCAGGTCCTCCATTATCATTTCTTTTCCTCAACAGCTTCTCTTGACCTCTTGTCTTTTGAACTTCCCCTTGCTGTCCTCCTTCCTCCTATCCAACCTTTTTTTTTACCTCCTCTCCTTGTTTTCTTTCCTCTCCAGACCACCCTTCTTTCCTTTCCTTTCTTCCTTCTTTCCTTTCCTCTCCTTCTTACATCTCCCCCCTCTTCTTTCATCTCTCTTCTCACCTTCTTTCCTACCCTGTACCCTTTCCTCCTCTCTCCTCTCCTCCACTCTCTTCCTTTCCTCTCTTCTTGTGTCTCTCTTGTCCTCTTGTCCCCTAAACTCCTCTTTCCTTTGCCCTTGTCTCCTCCCATCCTCCCTCATCTCCTCGCTTCCTGCTTTCCTTTCCTCTCCTGGCCTCTCCTCTTCTTTCTCGATGAAGTAAAGAAATGCCGACACACACATGGACATGGTAAACACACACACACACACACACACAGATGCATGTTCAGAGCCCAGAGGCAGGTCTGTCTGGGTCCGTCCTGCTCTCTGTTTACCGGCACCAAGGAGACTTTAGGAGACAAACACCATCTGTGGAGACATGGAGGACCTTCATTACGACACCGGAGAGTATATGTGTGTGTGTGTGTGTGTGCGCGAGGAAAAGCTTAAGTGCACCGGTCCATCACAGCCTCTGAGCACGATCCGTCGTGACACTCGCCGAGCGGCTGACTGTGAGTGTGTGTGTGTAAATGTGTGTAAGGGGAGTAGCTCCAGCGGTTTTTTGCCTCCGGCAGCCTCCCTAATGATCAGTCTGGCCATATGGTGTTGCCCTCCACACACACACACACAAACACACACACACCACACACCACACACACACACTAGGGGATAGGGCTGATTTAATTCGAAGCCTAGCAGGAAGCCCAAAATTGAGATTAAGGTCAGATCTCTGCTCCTCGTGAGGTGGACCGGAGGGGAAAGTCGTCCCTGAGCACTGACTGCAGGTCGACACTCTGAAAGACTAAACTCATCACTGGAGGAAGTTTCATTTCGATTTAAAACCGCATTAGAAAATATCACATGTTGTGGCCTCAGATGGCTGCAAGTGATACTGCAGCTTTTTGAAATTCAGTTGGCTGCACTACCCAGAAATCCTGCGTGTCTGTGTCATAGTGATTCTTTTTTCCAAAGTGACAGGAAACATGAAGAGTAGGTTTTAGGCGGGACATTTTGGGATAAACTGTCCCTCATAATTATCAATATGTGCCCTCAAATGACAAATAATTACCCCAAATTACCCATTTTGTACCTTTGAATTCTTCCTTCAAAGTACTACACAAGACCCCTGAAAGCTGAAGAAAGATTTATGCTTTTTAAAAAGGTGAAATTAGGTGAGACTGCGGTGCAAATCTTAATGATCATGGCACAGCACGTCATGGCATGGCTAAGACGGAGCGGAGGGGCCCGAGCGATCAGACTACACAACATTTCTTTCTTTCCAGACAGTCACTGTGTCAAATTGGGTAATCATGGTCCTGCCGTGACTTGTTCATGTCTTCTGGGACTCATTATTATACTAATGACCTGTTTCTGACTTATACACCAACATTTAAATCATAAATACGAACTAGGATTTTTCTGAAACCTCTGATATATCTGACTAAATAATACTTGAATGGCTCACATCATCTGAAGTCTGGAAGTCAAGGTAATTCTGGGCTAATTTACGGATAAAGAGCTATGTTGTCACCGCACAGTATTTTTAACCCTCACACGACCAACTTTCCAATCATACAACTGTTGCATGTTTTGCAAGTTATGAACATAGGAATCTTTCCCCTCGCTGCTCCCACATGACGAGACGCTAGGGACTACGCGTTGATTGAACGCGGACCAATCACAGGTTGTGGTATTTAATAACCTGCATGATGTGCAAAGGTGTTCTCATTCACTTTTTGTAGTTATACCTACGAGAAGTAATGCACTATAATTCGTATATAACGCACGTTATAGAGAGCCACGAGGCAGTTTATCATTTATCATTAGGATGCGACCTCTAGTGGCCTCAGTAATTATGACGGGATCAAAGGAGGAAGTCAGACGAGGAAGTTTAAAGAGCTTCAAAGTGCATGATGGGAGGTGGACCGGTGGATAGATCGGTCAAACACAGGACTTTCACCAGGGAGACCGGGGTTCGTGTCCCATGTAAAACCAAAAGTCCACGTTGAGTTATTTTAAGTTACACTTACTTATTCTAAGTTACGTGCAGAAGTACGTAACTTATGTAACCTACGTAAGTGATTTACCTCACGTGACTTACGTGGTTACGTTACTTCTTACAACGAGTTACTTACTTATTTTAACCAAAACCATGAGCTTTTCCTAAACCTAACCAAACTATGACCATGTGTTGACCATGTGTTTATTGTTACCATGACGACGAAGGTCCAGTACGCCTGTTGCTGGTTGCTGGACATTCGTAGGATTATGCGCAAAAAATGGTGCATTATTTTTCGTAAGATATCTACGAACCGTTGTATGAGGATACGTCACGAGTGTACATCGTAACCGTTGTCAAACAGACAAGAGGAGGTCAACTCGTTGTCTTCCACTACGCGGGATAAAACAACAAAATGTTGCCTGATGCTCATTTTTGTTCCCGACACCCCACATCTTTTGGATCTGGATCCATTTCTGAGCTGACATTGTGTAGTCTGACCCCGACGTTAAAAATTGGTGTTGAGTAATTCTTTTTATTTCGTTAGTTTACAAGCAGAACAACATACACATAAAAACAAATGGCCGCACTGCTGTAGAAACTGCCATCAGATTACTGTAACTGTTACAGTAATCGCTCCAGTTATTTCACTAGTGACCAGAAGGACAGCGTGCAGCTGAACTTTAAGATAAGATGGTAAACGGATAACTATAGTAGTTAGTAACACAACAGAAACCAACAACCTTTTCATCATCAGCTTCTGTCTGCACAGTAACATCACCGCTGATATTACAGCAATCACACATACTCACTCACCCCTCATTATCACTCAACTACACTGCAGCAGTAGGTGTGTGTGTGTGTGTGTGTGTGTGTGTGTTTACTAACCCCCGGGGCGAAACTAAATTGAAACACCAAACTCAGCGGAATTAAAGGAGAGCCTCTTCGTCTCATTACCAGACGCACTTAGTTCGGCAAATTTTCCACTCGGAGAACCAAACAGGATCCCGAAAACACGACGGGCGACAAAAGCGGCTGCGCCTAATCAGCTTTAGGACGGGGAGGGGGGGTGAGGAGTGGTAATCTAAACTAACCCCTCACCTACACTCCACCCCAACTTTGATTATTCCAACACCAAATCAAGCTGAAATAAAATCAGGAATTTTATTGCAAACAAGAGCCTTGGTGTGTGTGTGTGTGTGTGTGTGTGTGTGTGTGTGTTTCTCCTGTAATTGTGTTTGTCTGACCTCCAGTTTATATCTGGACAGAAGGTCACTGGTGCTTCAACACCTGTCAGCTTCAACAGCAAACTCACACACACACACACACACACACACACACACACACACACACACACACACACACACACAGCTGGAGCCAAGGTGACGGTGCTGTTGCTGCAGTCAGAGAATAAAACCTTCAGCTCATCAAACCTCAGACTGGAGCTTTAACTCTTTCAGGAGTTTAATCTTTCACCTTCGGTCACCTTCAGACAAACATACACACAATATACCTCTTGTGTGTGTATATATATACATACACACACACTATATATGTATGCACAGTGCATGTATATAAACACACTGGCATCAGCAAGTCTATAGATAGCATGGGGATGCTAACTGCCAACAAACCAACTGCCTCACCGGTAAGTCAGCCTCACATTTGCATAGCTAATAATATGCACACGCCCCGACACATTTTCCTTTGTATTTCAGTCTTTTCCTCTTTACCAACACCCGTGCACGTTCACAGAAGATAACCAGTAGCTACATGTTGGATGAGCAGTAAAACAACATATGAAACACAGAGCAAGGAACAAGCACACACAAGTTTCACAATAGTCACCAGCATATAGTTCGACGACGACAAAATGCTTTGGTGACGGATCAAAAACAGATTTGTTGCCTTTTCCTTAAAGAGCTACTCACTGACGCGAAGCTTTGGCGAGAGCTTGTGAGCAGTGAGCGCAGCTGCTGTGTTTACTGTTGTTGGTTAAGATGAATGCCTACGTGATGCGATATGCACGCAGTGCATTTGGAGTCAAGTTAACTGCAAATATTGAGGTGAACAAATTTGC
>CM050856.1:2245000-2265000 GCA_027580175.1 Siniperca scherzeri | reverse complement strand
CCATCAGAAAGTGAAGCTGGACTGTGTCTCCCCTCGCTAATGAAAACGGAGTTATTAGTGAGGAATTATCCTTTCAAGCTCCGCTAAGCCAATTACAGCGTCCGATGTGGGTTTGTTCAAAGCCAATCAAAGTCAGCAAGTGTTTTCTCCTCTTCCCTTCTCTCCACCCGCCTACAGACGCTGATTGGGAAATTAGTCACTGTTCAAATGAGGCGGCGTGGAGCTCACGCCGCCAGTCGCTGCTGTTTTCTTTCTCTTCTTTATTTTTATTGCTGGAGACGACCAGAGATATATCATTACTCTTTCCCATCACTCTCTTTGTCATTTTCCAACAGTGTCTCTCATTATAGAGTTTCAGTCGTTCCCTGATCGCTTTTTTAAAAAAAAGTCAAAGAAAGAAAGAAAGAGACAGAATTCTAAGGGGCCTGGTTTCAAATTAGAAATGCTATTAAAATACGAACAGACGACTTCCGTTATTTTAACAGTTTGTGTGTTTGGATTTTGTCTGCTGTTACTCTGCGAGATAATATGGAGAGAAAAATATCTAGACAGACTGTACAAAAATATTAACCAGATCTGACTGTCACTCATTTACATGTTGGCTTGGTAACTCGGTTTTTCCACTCATTAACTCATTTAGATTAACAACCCCATAGTCCTGTATCATCTTGTATATATTACAAGATGATACAGGACTATGGGGGACAACAAACATCAGCTGATGTATGATCCCAAAGCCATCTTTGGTATGAATTTGGCAGCTTTAGGTCTCGGTCACATCGGCCTTTATTCTGCAGCATTCTGGACCAAAATCAAGTCATTTCAATCAAACCACCGCCATCGGTGGATTTGCTCTTGGAAGCAGAGAAAAATTTGGGTTGTGCTTTCATGAAGAGTTGAATGTCGACACAAGAATTTGCGCCTTTGACAGACTGCAAACTTGTGTTGCAGAAGCGTCACCAGAACGTTCAAAATGGCTGAAACATCTAAATAAAATCCAATAATAACACAAATACAATCAACCCTGCTCATTAAAATGCTGGTTTTACTTGAACCCTAACCCTTAACGAACTGACAAATTGTTGTCAATAACAGTTTGTGTTTGAAGACAAATTTACTGCAGGTAGATCACCGGCCGTACCAGGCTCACCTTGATGGGTCGACACATGTCGGGCTCTTTTATAATAATAATAATAATAATAAAACTTTATTTATAGAGCACTTATCAAAACAAGTACAAAGTGCTTCACAACAAGAAAAATAAAATAACACAGTGAATGACGAAATATAAAGAAATAAAACACATGAAATACAGAAAAGCAATAAAATAAACAGTAAAATAAACAGCCAGTTCAGGTAAAATCAGGATATGCTTTCAGATAAAAATGTGTTTTGAGACGAGATTTAAACGAAGACACTGACTCAGACAACCTAATTTCTTCGGCAAGTTGTTCCAGAGCCTCGGGCCCTGATAGCAAAAGCTCTGTCCCCTTAGTTTTCATCCTGGACTCAGGAACAGACAGGAGACCCCTGCCGAAGATCTCAAACTACGTGAAGGTTCATAAGGGATTACAAGGTCTAAAATATAATCTGGGGCCAGGCCATGAAGAGCCTTAAAAGTAATCAACAAGATCTTAAAATCAATCCTAAAACCAACAGGGAGCCAGTGTAAAGAGGCTAAAACAGGTGTTATGTGGTCGTACTTCTTGGTCCTGGTTAACAGCCGAGCAGCTGAGTTTTTTGATTAAGACAAGTGAACAGGCTGTTACAATAATCAAGGCGTGAGGAGATAAAAGCATGCACAACAGTTTCTGCATCACTAAGATTTAAAATAGATCGTATTTTTGCAATGTTTCTGAGGTGATAGAAACATGATTGGACAAGCTTAGTGATATGTTGCTCAAAACATAAATTGCTATCAAACAGGACACCAAGATTTCTTGCAACAGGCTTGATATGTTGTGACAGGTTACCAGTGGATGGCAGTATTTGTTTAGTGATGTGTTGGGGCCCAATAACAAGGATTTCAGTTTTATTTGAGTTGAGCTGAAGAAAATTTATCGACATCCAATTTTTTATGTCAGACAGGCAGTCCTGCAGAGAACTCAGCATACTAAGGTCAGTGGGCTTGACAGGGAGGTACAACTGTGTGTCATCCGCATAACAATGAAAAGAAATACCATGTCTGCGGATTACATCACCCAAGGGAAGCATGTATAAGGAGAACAATATTGGTCCCAGAATTGAACCTTGAGGCACACCATACTTGATATGGGAAAAGGATGACTTGAAGTTATTAATGCTAACACAGAATTTCCTATTGGACAGGTAAGATGCGAACCAGTCTAGTGCAGTTCCAGATATGCCCACCCAGTGCCTCAGTCTATCTAAAAGAATGCCATGATCAATTGTATCAAAGGCAGCACTTATGTCCAACAGCACAAGAATTGAACACATGCCTGCGTCTGCATTCATTAAAAGGTCATTAGTGACTTTGAGAAGGGCTGTCTCAGTGCTGTGGTGTTGACGAAAGCCAGATTGGAACTTTTCAAAGGTATTATTGTTTTCCACAGCAGCAAGGAGCTGCTTAGATACAAGTTTTTCGAGAATCTTCAAATAAAAGGCAATTTGGATATTGGGCGGTAGTTATCCAGGAGGGTGGGATCAAGCCCAGGTTTTTTAAGACTGGCTGGACACAAGCTGTTTTAAAGAAATCAGGGACGCAGCCAGTAGACAGCGAGCTGTTAAAAATAATTTGTAAAAGGCGCAATACAATCCATAACTTCCAATAGAAACCTAGTTGGGATTTTGTCCAGAGGGCTGGAGGATACTCTCATAAGAGACATGATGTCTGCGAGTTCGGGCAGAGTAACAGCAGAAAAATTTGGGTTGTGCTTTCATGAAGAGTTGAATGTCGACACAAGAATTTGCGCCTTTGACAGACTGCAAACTTGTGTTGCAGAAGCCACCAGAACGTTCAAAATGGCTGAAACATCTAAATAAAATCCAATAATAACACAAATACAATCAACCCTGCTCATTAAAATACTGGTTTTACTTGAACCCTAACCCTTAACGAACTGACAAATTGTTGTCAATAACAGTTTGTGTTTGAAGACAAATTTACTGCAGGTAGATCACCGGCCGTACCAGGCTCACCTTGATGGGTCGACACATGTCGGGCTCTTTTATAATAATAATAATAATAATAATAAAACTTTATTTATAGAGCACTTATCAAAACAAGTACAAAGTGCTTCACAACAAGAAAAATAAAATAACACAGTGAATGACGAAATATAAAGAAATAAAACACATGAAATACAGAAAAGCAATAAAATAAACAGTAAAATAAACAGCCAGTTCAGGTAAAATCAGGATCTGCTTTCAGATAAAAATGTGTTTTGAGACGAGATTTAAACGAAGACACTGACTCAGACAACCTAATTTCTTCGGCAAGTTGTTCCAGAGCCTCGGGCCCTGATAGCAAAAGCTCTGTCCCCCTATAGTTTCCATCCTGGACTCAGGAACAGACAGGAGACCCCTGCCCGAAGATCTCAGACTACGTGAAGGTTCATAAGGGATTACAAGGTCTAAAATATAATCTGGGGCCAGGCCATGAAGAGCCTTAAAAGTAATCAACAAGATCTTAAAATCAATCCTAAAACCAACAGGGAGCCAGTGTAAAGAGGCTAAAACAGGTGTTATGTGGTCGTACTTCTTGGTCCTGGTTAACAGCCGAGCAGCTGAGTTTTTTGATTAAGACAAGTGAACAGGCTGTTACAATAATCAAGGCGTGAGGAGATAAAAGCACGCACAACAGTTTCTGCATCACTAAGATTTAAAATAGATCGTATTTTTGCAATATTTCTGAGGTGATAGAAACATGATTGGACAAGCTTAGTGATATGTTGCTCAAAACATAAATTGCTATCAAACAGGACACCAAGATTTCTTGCAACAGGCTTGATATGTTGTGACAGGTTACCAGTAGATGGCAGTATTTGTTTAGTGATGTGTTGGGGCCCAATAACAAGGATTTCAGTTTTATTTGAGTTGAGCTGAAGAAAATTTATCGACATCCAATTTTTATGTCAGACAGGCAGTCCTGCAGAGAACTCAGCATACTAAGGTCAGTGGGCTTGACAGGGAGGTACAACTGTGTGTCATCCGCATAACAATGAAAAGAAATACCATGTCTGCGGATTACATCACCCAAGGGAAGCATGTATAAGGAGAACAATATTGGTCCCAGAATTGAACCTTGAGGCACACCATACTTGATATGGGAAAAGGATGACTTGAAGTTATTAATGCTAACACAGAATTTCCTATTGGACAGGTAAGATGCGAACCAGTCTAGTGCAGTTCCAGATATGCCCACCCAGTGCCTCAGTCTATCTAAAAGAATGCCATGATCAATTGTATCAAAGGCAGCACTTATGTCCAACAGCACAAGAATTGAACACATGCCCGCGCCTGCATTCATTAAAAGGTCATTAGTGACTTTGAGAAGGGCTGTCTCAGTGCTGTGGTGTTGACGAAAGCCAGATTGGAACTTTTCAAAGGTATTATTGTTTTCCACAGCAGCAAGGAGCTGCTTAGATACAAGTTTTTCGAGAATCTTCAAATAAAAGGCAATTTGGATATTGGGCGGTAGTTATCCAGGAGGGTGGGATCAAGCCCAGGTTTTTTTAAGACTGGCTGGACACAAGCTGTTTTAAAGAAATCAGGGACGCAGCCAGTAGACAGCGAGCTGTTAAAAATAATTTGTAAAAGGGGCGCAATACAATCCATAACTTCCAATAGAAACCTAGTTGGGATTTTGTCCAGAGGGCTGGAGGATACTCTCATAAGAGACATGATGTCTGCGAGTTCGGGCAGAGTAACAGCAGAAAAATTGCTCAAAGAATCCCTGAGCGGGTGATCCACATCTAAAAAGGCAGGATTGGGGGTGATATCAGATCTTATTAACTCCACCTTTACAGCAAAGTGCAAAAATGCGCAGCGCAATCTGCCCGGCGACAGTGACGCCATAGGAGAGGTAGTTGATGAATCCCACGTAATGTTTTTGAGAGTACTGATTGAGTATCTACGCTTCACAAAAGCAGTTTTTCCACCAATGTTTCCTGGACTGGACCATCCCAGCTCCCCTGCCTCGACTACTTTACTGTGTGAATGGTCCGTCCACCAAACGGCGAGATGCTCGTATGCACGTACCCTCAAACAACCCTTTGAAAAAATAGTCTTCACTCGCAAGGTGTAAAACTCAAATAGGTCCTTAGAAAGATAGAAGTAGAAGAGCACACACAAACACACACACACTCCTCCCATCTCACCTGTCACGTTGACGTAGACGGTGGTGAACGATGCGAGCGGCACGGCAGCGACGTTCTGGACTCGCACTCTGAGCATGAAGAAGCGCGTCGTCTCGTAGTCGAGGTTCTCGGCCACCAGGATGGACGCCGAGCTGTCCGCACGGTTCGGCTTGACGTAGAACCGCACCGGCATGTTGGTCTCCGGGACCTGGCCCTCCTCCAGGTTGTAGGTCACCCGGGGGTCACCGAGCGGAGATGTCGCCTTGATGGTCTGATGGGAGAGAGAGAGGCGGGTCAGGTGAATGAAGAGTTACAGGATTGTGCGTCTGAGCTTCCTGATCCGAAGCTTCCCGGTGTTTCTCAGCACTCTCTGTTCGTCTCCACCTCTCAGAAGGAGGTCGGGCGGTTCGGGGAGCAGAGGGAAAGCAAACCAACAGGAAATGACACGCACACCTGGGGACAGCAGGGTGGGCCGGCCAATGAGATTTCACAGACACGGTCACTTATATCGACACACCTCACTCTACACTCCTGCTCCTGGGTGGTCGGGACAAGTCGGACATAATTTGAACGCTTTGAACATAAAAAATGATCAACTAAGATGAAATTTAAATGTATCTTTGTGGGGAAAACTAATATAGAATAGAACATCAGCAGAATATGAAGAATACACACAATAGATGGCCCCATATTCATGCAAACACCCGCTGCTCAAACCTGTATGAAGTTTTTTGAGGCCAACTTTGCTGACAACATATATGAACATGGACAACGGGCAAAGGTAAAAAACAAGATGGAGTGAAGACGAAATAGATCCGATACTGTACATATCACAACACAACATACAATATCGTAATACAATATGAAACAATACAACACATGCTATAACACGTTGTAGTACAATATGATGCTATTTTGTTGTGTGATTATGCCAAAATGTGTGTCCCAACTCATCTCACATAAACACCGTCATCACAGTAAACTGGCCCACTGGGAAAATAGCTTACAGCGTGTCAGCTGTTTGGTAGTAAATCAATGAACTGTACATTTATTTCTAAATTTTGGAACAACAATACCCACTGTAGCTAGTCAATCTAGTCATAAGAACTTTACTTTTTGGAGTTGACATTGTGCTTCATGGTGTGTATTCTTGTATAAATCTGATTGAATTCAAAATCAACACACGGCAAACCTGGGGCAGGTAGTACTGTTTTGTTACTTGGTGTGTATGTAAACTGCAAGGCTGACGTGTGATCTAGTATTTGCACATAATAGGTATTTGCAGGTGACAGGATTCATTCAACTGGGGCCCAACAGCTTATTTATTTTTACCTCAGGGTCAAATAGTGTGTGAATCTGGCCAAGGCAGGAGTCTTACCTTCTGAACTAAAAACTCAGCAAAGCAGTGCTTATTACAGGCGCATCTTTTTACAAGTCGGTGGATTCTGGATTTGGATAACTGGTTGTGGAGAACGTAAACAGGAATCATCACTCAGATTGATAACATAGAGACACTGAGAGAACAAAAGGTAACTGCAGCCACTGAGTGACTCAGCTCCACAAACCTCTGTGTATTCCTCTCAGGCTTCACGTTTATCTTTAATTCCACAAACCAGATTTATATCCATTTCTGAAACAATAACTCCCACATCTCATTATAATCCATCAAAGAAAGGGAGAAGACTCCGTCCTGGTTTGTGATGACATCATGTTACCACACAGCTGTTTGCTGTCGACAGCGAGGTCGTTCATCATCGTGACGGCTCCAACGGCTTTAACGTCTCCCAGATCCATAAAGCATAACACTCACCAAAAAACGACGCAGTAAGATACACAACTGCATTACAAAGAATGCATCGTTTCAGCGGCCAGAGCGGCGCTTCAGTCCTTCTATGGAAACGAAGCAGGCGAGGAGAAAACTCCTGGACTTCGTACCGCCTAAAATGGTTTCAGTTTATGCTTTGTTGATGTTTCTCTTTTGTGTGAATTTGTTAGAAAATATGTGTGTGTGTGTGTGTGTGTGTGTGTGTTGTCCTGATCTGTGCATCCACCAGCAGCAGAGCTTTTAAGACTCATGTTATTCTCTTGGCTGCAATTTAAGCTGACCTTAGAGAGAGAGAAAGAGTGTGTGTGTGTGTGTGTGTGTGTGCGTGCGTGTGTGAGTGTGTGCGTGCGTGTGTGAGCTTTTAAAGCTCTTGTCCTTCCTGACCACACACTCCCAACCTCACCAGGGAAGGATTTTGTTTTCTACGGCTGAGTGATGCCACCTCACTTTACTGCACTGAGAGAAAGGGTATGACCTGTACTGTTAGACACACACACACACACACACACACACACACACACACACACACGGATAGCTCTTGGTACCACATATCCACAGAGCAGATTGTCCAGGATTATTTGTCACATTAACCCTTTCACACCCCCATGTATTAGGTGTGGTGGCCAAGCGGTAAGGCGTTGGTCTCGTAAACCAAAGATCGTGGGTTCGACCCCCATCCATACCTTGTGTTATTGTGAGCTCGGAACTTGTCAAAAGAGTTTCCCCTCGAGGATCAAGTATTCCTGATTATTATCACAATCCATCCTATTGTTTAAAATGTTTTATTGTGTATAGTTTTGTTCTCCCCAATATCATAATGTCTGTCTTCCTTTGCAGATATAGAAATTTCAGCGTACTGGCTCTTAAAAAGTTTTTTTTAAAGCCCCTTTCAGACATGCAGCCCTTTACTTTAATCTGATGGCAATTTAACATGTCGGTCTCTTGTCTGAATTAGCACTTAGTCACTTTTACGTAAAAGTCATGATGGCAATCTTACGAGGTCGGGCCTGTAACATGGTTCAAGTCTGAATTTAACGCCGTCGGATTAACGTAAAGACTGCAGCAGCGGCATCACTTTAATTAATCTATTATCTTTTATGCACAGTATCAATTTAATAAACTAGGAAACACGGTGAAAGAGCTCATTTCAAGGTGGCAAAAGAAGTTAAAACCCCCTTTAACAACGATAATCTGACCAGCGGCCTCTCTTTCTGTATTTCCAATGTTCATTCATGCCAACCGTGAGGATGAATAAATGAAATGCTTGCAAAAATCAAAAGCAAAACGCTTTACATACAGCGTAAGTGGAGATAGGAAGTCCCCACTTAACATCCTGTCATTCAGGGATTTATTTACATGGAGGTTCTGCTTTATTATTCTCATTATGTGAGATCCTAAAGTAACAGCATCTTCATTACTAACCAACACAGCTCAGGAGCACCGGTTACACTAGCTGCACATGACTGCTAGCGTCCTGCAGGCAGATCAGTGGGGGGGGGAGGAGAAGGTCAAGACTTAATTCAGTGTTAATGTATCTGCGCATCAGTCAGCCGGACCTCCACAACTAAAGATGGAACTAAAAACTACTAAAAGTACAGTGAGTGTTAAATCACGTGACCCTTTCACCAGCACAACCTTCCAACAATGCTACCTCATTCCATATCACACAAGATCTGTGTGCATCCAGTACAAAGAGAGGTCCAGGACATGGTTAGCCTAGCTTATCACAAAGACAGGAAGTTGGGGGAAACTAGCTCAATTAAACGAGAAAACATTCACCTTCCAACAAACGCCGTCGTCGTTTCCACCAGCGGTAACATGTTTCTTCACAGCAGCACACAGAAACGCTGAGTGAGAAACGCTGTCTGCCACTTCAAACACCGAAATCCTCTCAGCCCTCTCTCTCTTAGTGACCAGAGCAGCTTGAACGCCCCTCGTTCTCGTTTCTGTACCAGCCACTGAGCATGTCAGAAAGGCAACACACACTCACACTCAAATGACAAAATATTTTTGGAAGGACTGTGCTTCTGTGACCTGAATATGACCTGAATTATTACTACTGATATATGTTGACTATATTCTAAATATGACAAACAGTGTCAGTAGTAGCCGTCCAGTTTCCAGGTGAGGAGTCGTGTCAGGACACGCTGGTCCTGACGGATCTGCCTCGCAGCAGGCCAGGGCAGCAGAGCGTACGGAATCAGCCCTAATGAGAAATCATCTCATTAGACATCAGTGCAGCGTGCGGAAGCTAAACTGATCAGTGTCTGCCATCTTCTCCCACACAGATTAACACCTGTGGAGAAATCGCAGCAGATCGTTCTCAGCTGGTGCTGCTGGTTCTGAGTGTGATTCAGCAGCTAGAATACATATCATCCTGTCAGCTTCAAATTCTAACACTTAGCAGTCGGCTGAGGGGGGGTTCACTAAGGCCAAAAACCAGAGCAGTGGGTTTGTATTAAAACTGGTGATTCCGATACTGGGTTTCTTTAAATCTGACTATTTTCAGGCCAAGAAATTGAACATATCCAGCATTTTAGTCTTCCTGCCAAAACAGAAGATGGTTTTCTGGTAACAGCGCTATTAACGTTACATTATCATGTTTAATTGAATATGGCTGTTGTTAACACATCTGATTAGCACACTTGTACATGCATCTAGGTGAACTGTGGGCGCATGTCGTGAGCAAAAATGCTAAAATAACACTTCTGCCTACACAACTCTTCTGAGAGCTGGTTGCTATTTTCAATATTCACAACAGACAATCCTCTGACAGTCCTTCATGACAACAAAGCTGGCTACTGGTGGATTCATGATGCAACTGCCAAGCGTGTATTGACTTGCATTCTGGTTGTTATAATGGCTACTTACGCATTTTATTTCTCTATTTTGAAAACATTATATGGAAACGTTGTAAGTCTAAAAGCCAAATGGGTTAAAATTTCTGTCTCACCAAACTGTCAGCAGCAGAGAACGTCGACAGGAAGAGGAAGCAAACAGGAGGAAGTCAGCTGATGATTATAACATGATACGTACACACACAGCAGCTCCCACCTCTACAGTGTCTCCCTCCCTCTACCTCGTTAACAATGCAATTAACAAACCTTATTTAAAACAACAGTTCCTCCTCAGTGCAATTAACACAGTGGAGGAGAGGAGGGAGGGAGGAGAGGAGGGAGGGAGGACCCAAACCAACAATGTGTTAGACGATACTTCCTGTCTGTGGCTGTCAGCTCCGAGCCCATTGGTTCCTACTGAAGACATTTACAACTTTAAAAACACCTCACAAATATATAGTTTCATTTAAAAAAAAGCTCAGTCACTTCCTAAAGCAGCTGCTCGCTGTAGTTTTTATCAAATGTTACTCAAACAGGAGGAAATGGCATTTGTTGGGGACTATTTTCAGCGGCGGATTGATACACATGTGGTGCTCTAGTGAGTGTTTGGGGCAGCAGGACGGTGTGTGTGGGTCTGAATCAAATTGTGTGTGTTCACCTGTCCACGCTGGCCTCTACCACAGTCTCTCTTTCCGTCTTCTCCCTCTTCTTCGCCTTCATCTGACTCCCCCTCCTCCCTTCTTCTCTCCCTCCCTCCCTCCATCATACAGTCTCTGTCAGGTTGAACACAGTAATCAGGCTTTGTTTTGCTGAGGTGATGAGAGTCCATTGTGACGCTCCGACAGCAGGTGCAATTATCTATCTCTCCTGTCAATCATCTCCGACAGAAGGAGCTGTGGGTGGGACAACCTCCAATCACCACCACCACCACCACCAGCACCATCATTACCATCAGTCTTTACAGTGATGATGTGGGGTCGAAAAGGAGGTGGAGGAAAGTAAATACAGCACAGGTACACACTCAAACACACAGGCTTACATAGGATTACACTCACACACACACACACACACACACACACACACACACACACACACACACTCACACACGCACACACGCCCTACAACTGTTTGAAAACTGACTAACCTCCATGAAATCGAGCAGCTGGAGGGTAAAAACTCCTCCACCTTCTAGACCAGCGGCTTAGGAAAAGAGAGCAAATTAGGATGGAGGGATCAAAAGAGGAAAATATCACCGGAGGTACACAGGCAAACCGTGTGTGTGAGTGTGTGTGTGTGTGTGTGTGTGTGTGTGTGTGTGTGTGTGTGTTAGTTGGAGAGAGTCAGGTGAGACAGACTCGGGGCGGGTTTTGTTGTTTGCTCGGCAGAAAATGTTTGGGAGCGCTCGGCTAAACGTGCTGACACAGAGAGAGAGGGGGAAAAGTTGGATGGAGGAAAGGGAGGAGAGAGGGATGAAGAAGAAGAAAGAGGGTTTCTAGCCTCCTCAGGGTGCTCTGCACAGACACGAAGGAGGACGTAAACGAAACAAACAGGTCACAGCTGCCATAAAGCAAAGGTTGAATAATTCTGCACGATGAGCCCGCTGTAAACCAAGCGTGTCCATGGGGCTGGGTAATGTCTGAAACAATGTTTTTGATACTAGTGCCAATACATTACACTCACCACTATCTTGGCGTCTCGCACAGTGTTTTCTGGCACGGTGACCCAGTACTCGGGCTGCTCCCAGTGCGGCGGCTGGTTGTGGACGTTTGTAATGATGACGGTCAGCTCCACAGAGCTGCTGCGGTTCCCTCCATCTGACGCCACAATCTGCTGGTTGATCCTGGACGTCTGCGGGGAACGACAAGGGTCATTTAACAAACTCTCTCTTGGTAAGTAGCCGCTCCTTTTATTAGTTCAGCTCCGGGTTCAGGTGTAAAGGTCACCTTGTGATTCAGGAGAGAATATTTGTTCAGTCACCTTTAACGACTTTTATTAAACTGCAGGAACAAATTCAAAGAAAGGACTTTCTTCATTCTTAAAGTTTGCGATCAAAACTTGGTCTCGTTATCATCAAATACAGATTTTAATGATCATGCAGTTGTTTGACAGCTGTGAAAGGCCACATAACACTGAAAATGAATAAATATTAAAACAGAGGAAAAGAAAATGTTACACTGTTGATCTTTTGGTTTGTTCATAAAAAGTGCAGAAAAAAGAGGGAGGGGGGAAATCTGCCTTTGCTAAATTATTGACTGAAGTGTTGTTTAAAAGATCAGTGGCAGTGAGCGGCAGAGAAGAAGAACAGAGAGGAGATGACAGTCACAGAAGAAGAAGAACAGTCGGCATCATTCATAACAGATGTTTGTTCTCAAGTCAGTTTCACTTCGCTGTGGATTTTCAGTTTGACTTTTTAAGGCTGTACAAAGAAGAAGACACAGTCATGACGATCATTAAACATTTAAGACAGCAGTCAGTTTGATGCAACTTATATTCTTCTCACAGTGGAAACAGCAGAACAGCTGCTGCCACCGGAAACACAACTCCGCCCTGTGCCCCTGTGCCCGTGACTGCGCTGTCATTATCTGCACATGTATTTGCATCTTACATACGAGCAACAACTTAACATATGACATCATGCTATTGACCATTTACAATTTAGTGCATGTGGATACCAACTATGTATACATGCACTTATACTGTGCTTATTGCATGTGTACGTACATCAGTTGGGTTTAAATGCATTTTACTGCGCACGTTGATTGATTCAGTGCACTTTATCCAACTTGTTGTATACGTGGAGTATGTCATTTTGATGCATTTTAACACCAATTTAAATGTTCTGGCAAATTTCCTTTGGATCTGACCTGGACCGTCCATCAAATCCAACAAAACAATTAATAAAAAATTAAGCAAAGCACTTGGAAAAACTTATTTCAGATTTTGTTAACTATACTTCATTTCTGTGTCTCTAGCTAAAAACCTGAATCAGCTGAATCAGGTGCAGAGACTGAATGGTAAGGAAGACGTGAAAAGGATGATGTAGAAAGTCCTTGGCCTGATTTTCCAGCCCAAAACACAAAGACTGTGAATAAACAGTAGCGAAGGCACAGCCAAAATGCAGCGAGCGCAGTGAAAAGCCAAATTTGCAAAACTCAGTCCAAGAACAGGAAGACCTGATCAGCTTCCTGAAAACTTATCTTGAAAACAGCTGTTCATCATATCAAAGAAATTCATTTTTAAAGCAAAGCAACATATTTAATCAACTAGATGTAAACCACCACCACAAACCAACACATGCAGCCTGTTCTTCAGTCCCAGTCCAACTTCAGCTCCGTCAGCCCTTCATCTGGGAGCGACTCCACATTAATGTTTCACGGACACGTAAAGAGCCACAACGCCGGCATCTGTTTACACGTCTTCATCCATTTCTTGCAGAGTTTTTAAATTCAGAAAATAAAACCTTTTACAATATAATCTGTCTGCAGATCAGTGTCCTCTGTCTTCCTGTATATTCTCTCATACCGACGAGACGAAGCGGGAGAAAGACTTTGGGGGAAAAGCTGAGAGCTTTAGCATGAAGCCCAGAGCTACAAGTGTACCTACAACATGCAGCCAAACCGGACACAAGCACTGTGGATGTGAGCAGAAACACACAGAAAGTCACATGTTCCCTCAGTGGATGCATACCAAACATGTTTGGGTTAAGGTCAGAATTAGGGGCCAGCAAATGTGTTACGCCAACGAGGATCCTCATAAGTATAGTAAGTACAGTAATGTTCAGTGTATCTCTGACCTGTGAGATGGGGTGGTTGACATAAATCCAGCCAGTGCTGGGGTTGATGTGCAGGTAAGCTGGCTTCTGATTGGACAGGGAGTAGGTGATGGCCGCGTTGCTCCCCTGGTCATCATCGTGTGCCGCTGCTCGAAGGAAACTAGTTCCTACCGGAGTGTCCTCCCGCAGGAAGTCTGAGAGGGGGAAGAGATGAAGTGTGAGGCAGGGGAAGAGATACTACTGGTATACTGGTACTACTATTAGTACTGCTACTGGTACTGCCTACTTACTGACACCGACACTACTGGTAGGCTACTGCCACCGCTAGCACTGCTATACAGCTAATGCTGTTATTGATTTTTGAACTATGAATTCTTCTTCTACTATTCCTGGTACCACTTCTATTGCTACTGCAACTTGAATTACAACTACCAATACTACCGTTACCCCTGCTATTGCTAGTTCGATTATGTAGTGGCAGTAGCATTAGCATTTCTAGTAGTAACTATTAATAATACTCCTACTACAAGTACAGTTGCAGCTAATAATGCTACTACTGTATTAGCGCTGCTGCTACTGCTGCTAATACTTCAACTATTGCTACTACATTTCTACTGCAAACACTACTATTTTTTTAATTGCTGGGTGCTTTGAAAGTTATAATTCTGAACTCTGAACTTTAAACCAACATCTGTCATACTGTCACATGACATGTCTCCATCAGATGTCCAAGGTGTCCACAGGCACCAGCTACGACTAAAATCCTATTCTGACTGAAGCTTTTGTCTAAAGCATGTACACCGAATCTCATTAAATGTGACTGAGCACAATGTAAAATCATGTTCTGTGATGGTAAGCAGATATTATAATAATGGGAACACAGTGTTGTGTTGTGTCAGCAGCGTGTCACCTCATTTCGCCGTTTCTGGGTCTCACTGTGCAAAGTCAACAGATGCGTTTCTAAATGTATGAATATAACCTCCAATCCTGCTGACTGTGATGAGTGTCAGCGCTGATCAGACAACAAAAACAACGAGCAGAGCGGAGGTTCGCCACACGTTTCCCTCTGTAGTACTGCATTTCAAGCATTATGTCAGTAATAATGTCCTTTTGACATTTGCGGGTCTCACTGGATACATTTCAACTTAATAATCCCGTCAGATCCTGCTGAGTCTAATGTGTGGCAGAGAAACAACCAAAACAATGAGGAGGAGCAAACAGGATTTGCCTGTACTTAATGCTGTGCTTTCTTTCTTTTGTTGCAGTAATTATGTCAAATAATAATAACATCTCTTTTTTAAAACTTCTGTCTTGCTAATGAGCTTTTGTTAACCTGACCAAACAACCACGAGAAGAAAATTATGGCTCATAATTTTGGACAATTCTGAACATTTTAGAACGTAACTACGGGCAATTTGAAAATCAATCTTATGGTGATTCTCGAACTTCTAATTAACACCAAGTAGCGCCAATTAGCAATATATCTTTGGTGCTTAAATGCATAGTTAAAGTTTGGTCAAAATAAAACCAGCTGTATTTATTATGTTCATGTCAGTGGGAGATTTGGGCCTTTTGTCATAGTGCCTTCATTAATTACATGTGATTTTTCAACACAAGATGAACAGCAGATAACCTGAGAGAGCACGACGGATAAACAGACAGTAATCATATGAAATCTATTTACCCTGCTGGATGTGGCTGAGTTCTTCTCAGAATGACACTTAAACAGCTGTGATCTGGAAGCAGACGTTTATTTATAATTTAGAAAAACAAATTGCTGGCTACATGTTGCAGATTTAGTTTCAAGTCTGGAAAACATCCACAGAAGGTCTGTCGAGCCCGACCAGATATAATACAATTGTGGGGAATGTTTAGACGAAGCTCCAAACTTTATCGCAGTAACAACAACCTTGTGGCTGTTTGCTGAAAACCTTGTATTTTTCATTTACGGTGATTTGCATTTGATTACACACCATTCAGCCCCTTAAGGACAACACACTGCCACCATGCACGGTGTGACCACGTCTTTGTACTGGATTCCCACACATCTTGATGCGGATCGTTGTGGGGTAATGCATCAGGATACTCTATCAAACATCAATGCCCCAAAAAAGCAGACATTGTATCACTTTAGCTCACAAGATGGCCGCATCCCGGCTACTGTACTTAGTTCTTCTGTTCCTGCGTCTGGTTGTACTATCGTCATCAACTGAGGAAACCGGACTGCCAAACATAAAAATGCACGGTTTATTTCTCTTAGTAAAGTTCATTCTGAAACTGATTTTCTTGTTCTGTTCAATAAGCCCAGTTTGTGGTGCATTCGTCCAATCAGGCGTAAGATGTTGATGTCTCAGTGAAGACCGTGACCTGGGAACCATACGCTGCACAGCCTACAGGAAATGAATCATGAATCCTCCATGGTTTCACCAAACCACAGTGATGGTGTTGAGTTGACGATTGATTGATACATGCTGACATGAATGTGAATATTATAATACGTTTTTTTTCTGGGTAGCAGTAACAGAAAAAGTAGTAATTCAGAAAACAGTCAGTTCAATCCAGTTTTCCTCGTGCGGAGATGGAAATAAATCCAAAATACTGATTCTAACGTTTGTCGATAAAGACCACAAGATAAACAACAAGCAGGCTAAACAGAGGTCTGTTTCCGGCTCACTTCCTCCATTTGTGCAGGTAACCCCAACACACACACACACACACACACACACACACACACACACACACACACACACACACACACTCCCAAGTGGTAAATGAATGCATGTCCCAGAAACATTTCAATCTGCCTGTTAAATAGTTAATGAGCTCTGTGCGTTTCTCTAATCTGACGAGGAGAACTTCTGACACCACGCTTATCAAAACACATATTTGCACACATAGTAAACAAACACGGACCCGCGGGAGCTAGCGGCGAATATTTCATCAGTCTTAAGAGCTTTCCGGGATTACAAGGATGCAGATTGATAGACGATAACAAACATACGGTTTCCACATTTCACTTGTTTCCTCCAAACTCTGGTTTACCTTGAAACGCACACAGCAGCTTTCGCGTTGTACAGTAAGAGGACAGTGCACAGATGTTAGCGCGGGCGACCCCAGAGGTAAAGAAATCTTTTAACCCCCCGGTGTGTTACTGCCTTGTTTCACACTTTCAGATACACAAGATGGGGGAAAAAATCAAACTGAAGTGAGGCTGAGCTGCGCAGCAGAGGCAGAAAACTGCTTCTGGATCCATTTCTAAACCATAGTACAGTAGAAGTAGCAGTAATAGTCATGCAGTAATGTAATGGCAGCTTAGTAGCACCAGAAATAGTAACACCAGAAGCAACATTAAAAAAGAGAAGCAGTTATAGGAGAAGAACTTCAGTAGAAATAGCAGTGGGCCAAGTAGTAGGAGAGGTAGAAGTAAAAGAAGCCACATTAGAAGTAGCAGCACCAGCAGCAATGGCACTAGTAGTAGTAGAAGCAGAGATGTTAAGAACAATAGTATCAGTTGCAGTAGTAGAAGTAGCCATGTAGTAACAGTAGTACCAGTAGCGGCAGCAGCACCAGTGGCAGTAACAGAAGCAGTGCTTCTAGCAGTAATAATAGTAGCAGTAAGTGATGGTAGGAACAGTAGCAGTAATAGCTGTAGAACTAGCAGTAGCAGCTGTACCAGTAGTAGCAGGAGAAGGACCAGCAGTAATAGTTGCAGTAGCAGTAAACTTAGCAGTGCTCATAGTACCAGGAATGGACACTTACTGCAGTAGCAGTAATAGCTGTAGTAATCGTGGCAGTAGGAGACACTAGTGCTGGTAGTGGTGATAGTACCAGTAACTGTAGCAGTACAGCAGACAGATGCTGTGGTAGCAGTATGTTAGACACACTCACGGCGGTACTCGTCAGTAATCTTAGCAGTAATAAGCAGAAACTCACACTGGTAGCGGCTGTTTTCAAACTTGGGGTCGTTGTCGTTCTGGTCGGCGATAAGGACGGTGATCTGACAGATCCCGATGAGCGGCTCCTCGGCCTGATCTGTGGCCGTCACCGACAGCGTGAACTCCCTCTGACGCTCCCGGTCGAAACTCACCGTTGTGGCGATCACACCTGACAAACACAGGGGCCATGTTACCACGGCAGCGGTTATTACCTTTCAACTTCTGTATTCATGTAGTGAGTGGTACTGCGGAGCTTACCGGTGTCGGGATTGATGTCAAACCCGGACGACACTCCGTCTCTGTGCATGATGCCGTACTTGACCTCTCCGTTGACCCCCATGTCAGCGTCGTGGGCCTGGACGCGCAGGACAAACGTCCCTGGCGGCTGGTTCTCCAGGACCACCGCGTTCAGACTGTAGTTCTGACACTGAGTGCACAAACAGCGCAATCAGAACTGAATTTGGATTTAGAACAGAAACACAATAAACTGCTGAGGATGTTTCAGGTGTTGGACACCTCAGTGTTTAATCCAACTCCTGAAATAATAACTCAGTCCTCGATCCAGGCTGAACTCAACCAAACTGGACAAGAAGAAGACACCCTTTCCCAGAACGTGACCCCCAGTTGCTCCTATCCGAGCGCAGACATATTAGCTGTAGTCACCTCCTGGAAGATCGGCTTGTTGTTGTTGATGTCGTTGATCCCTACGATGACCTGGGCAGAGCTGCTGAGCGGGTACGGCCCACCCGAGGCGTTGTCGTCCGTGGCGGTGATGTCGAGAACGTACTGTGGTCCCCGGAGCCTGGGAGGCGGACTCCTCCGCAGCTTGATGATGCCTACACACACACACACACACACACATACACAGGGGGTTTCAGACCATGTTAGATGGTCTGAAACTGTTTGAAGTAGACTGAGGCCTTCAGCGCCTTCAATGGAATTTACTTCACTTTCAACTTGCATCTTTCTTACTTTTTACCGAACCTGGCAGCTATTTCTGCTCTAAAACTTCCCCCAACATGATTAGCATACCAGTAAATATTACAGTATTCAACAGAAGTCTGGTATAGGTTGTTGCTAAAGTTTATGTTTTCCACTTTCTGCGGATTTTCTCTGAAACACAAACATTTTTTTGGAAGAACATAGGTTTAAATTATTTTTATGTTCACAGGCACTAAAGAGTTGAGTGTTTCCAGCTGCCAGAGGACCCTGTTTAAAGTAAACAGACTCGTCTGGAGGAAAGGACAACTCAGTCAAAGTCATCATAAAAACAAACTACAGAATGAAAGTACAGAATGCGTGTGCTCCAAAACATTTTTTATTTTTGCAGTCTGACTTTCACTTGGATTTTTATTATTTATGTAAAAGTGTAGACTAAGAAAACCAGATAAACCTCACATTTGAGAAGCTGGAACCAGTGATTTTTCAGAATAATGTATGCAAAACCGTTGCAGATTCATGTCCCACGGATCGACTAATTGATTAATTGTGTCAGGTCTGCGTGTGACGCTGGGTGTTTGCTGGGGAAGCTCCCCGGCCTCAGTGTCCAAAATGGCAGCAGTGTCAGGGAATACAAAGACCTTGCTGAGGTCAAACATAACACACTGTAGACGTAAAGCCGTGCTGGGATGTTTCCAGCTCTGTGGGTCTTCGCTGCGTCACCAGCAGCTCCTGTCGACACAGACATCAGCCTGCGAAAACGCCACATTATTCTAACTCTAACCCTAAAACAAATGTCACATCTTTCTGTGCTAACAATCACTTTCACATTAACATAACAGAGCAGCGGAGCAAACAAACAAACAAATAAGCAGCTTTGGTAGCAACATGAATAGAGACACGGAGGCTGGGAGGGAGCGAACACATCTACATGAAAATACTTCACAACGCTTTGAAGTGACAAAGCAGAACAGCCGAGCAAGCCAAAGGCCATCTGCTGTGTGTGTGTGAGTGAAAGAGAGACTTAATATATCATTTATGTGCAAATGTTCATGTTTATATCTGTTTGTGCATGGGGGCATGTTTGTGTGCATGTGTGTGTGTGTGTGCATGTGGCAGAGCAATGGAGCAGTGCATGCTGGGTGATAAGGTGACAGAGAGGCTTAGAGAGAGAGAGACACACACACACACACACACATGCAGAGATAAACACGCAAAACATGACTGCATATCACACTGCTGCACATGAAGTTTATCTTCAAAAAGTCTCCCTCTGACACACACACACGCAGCTACACCGCACAAACACACACACACACACACACACATCATTGTACTTCTATCTTTGTGAGGACCGTCATTGACATAATGCAT